>JAVSCE010009845.1:0-35768 GCA_032199065.1 Smutsia gigantea
AGGTGCCCCAAGAGCGGCTGACATAGCACAACCTCCAGCTGCTAGGCAACAGTAGCTCTTCGGTTTCGTCTCGACATGTCAAAGCGGAGACGAACCAGGCGGCCAGGAGGGAAGCTGCAGTTCCCGACGGAAGAAACGGCATCGCTTTCCAGGTTCTCAAATATTAACACTGAAGCTCAGCGAGGCCTAAACCGTTCCCATCTCACCGCCCACAGCCTCACTGCTGAGGCTGCACCTGGCCCACTGGAGCGCGGAAGCTTTCCAGATCGGCGCTGACCTCAGAGCGACCAATCATGCGCCGCCTTCGTCCAGATTCCTCCGCCAGAGGTCGCGCCGCAGCTGCAGGTGGCTCGAGAAGCCTGTCCACTTGCGCCGCCAATCGCGACCTCCGCCGCCCTTCCCGTGATGCCCCGCGGTTGACCTCTGACCTCGAGGCCCACCCTTCTCTGCGGCCGGCTTCCTTTCCGCCCCCGCGGAGCTCGCAGCTCTCCGGCGGCCGCGGGGCGTGCCACCAAGGCACAGCTCCTCCCTCAACGCCTCAAGGCCCCAATCGGGCGCCGTCCTTTCGCCTTTCTTCCCCGCGGCGGGGCCCGGTGGCGGGTCGATTGCTGCAGCCGCGACCGGGAGGCAATTTGTCGGTGAGTGAGCCGTACGCGAACGTGGCGGGGAGAGGAGCGGGCAGCGGCTTCGGTGCGTTAGGGCCGGGCGCTGGCGGCGCGGCGCGGGGCGGGGCGGGGCGGCGGGAGGAGCAGGGAAGGGGGTGGGGCGTCGGGGCCTCGCTTCCTTCCTCAGCGCCATTTTGTGGCAGCGAGACCCGCAAATAAAGGGGAGCGGCGGGGTTGCGGCGGGAGGAGGAGCGTGGGGGCCGGCGGCAGTGCGGTCCGGTGGCCTGGGCTGCGAGCGGGCAGCGCGGCCTCGGCCTATGCGACTGGGCGGCGCCGGCGCGACCTCTGTCTGAAGAGGTAGGTGCGGGCCTCCGGCGGGAGCGACCGCGAGGATCTACGGGTCCCGAGGGCTGCGGCGTGCCGCCCCGGCCCGGGAAAGGGTGAGCCGCGCTCGGAGGGCGACTCGGGGCTCCCGGGCCGGCCGGCCTCCGTTAGCCGCACCGCTTTCCCGCCTGCAGGGACACTTCGCCACCCTGAGGCCATTTTACCTCCGTTCCCTGGACCGGGGGAAGAGGTGGGCGCTCCCGCAGGCCGCCTCCCGGGGCGCTTCCTGTCCCCGCCCGGCGTCGCCCCCTCCCACCGCCCTCGCGGGACCGCGGACTGGCGGCACTGACGAGTTCGGCAAAGGAAGGAAAGCAGCGTTCGATGACCAGATTGTGCGTCGCGCGGTAGCATATTACAGCTGCGTTCTCCCGTAGACTTCCATTTTAAAATGATTGCATGCATTCTGAGCAAAAAAATAAGTTTATGGAATTACCTCGGGATTTTCGTGAATTGTAAAGCCTCCCCTTGGATCCCTGTAGGGCTGTTGACAGTTTTTTTTTTCACTGTATTTTACTAGTCAGTAGGAACACGGCGGAAAGGTCCAAGTTCTTTGTGAAGTCACTTGGATGTTTGATCCCAATGGACTATGTTAAAATCCTAAACAACCGTGTTTATAGAGTGGAAAGTGATTCTTTTCCTCGACGTAGAAAAATATTTCCGTAAGCATATTACAGTCGTGAGTTGTCCGCCTAATTTTCCATCTCTTAGAATTTAGTTAATTCCATTGCTGAAGAGGGTAAATAGAATCACAGGTTACACAAGTTCTACCCGTTTTTTTTTATTTGCAGTTTTGACCAATTACATTTGGTATGGTGAATATATTGTAGATATTTAAAATCCCTTTGAAAAACTGTGAAATTTTTTCGAGATGGCTGAATTTTACTTATGTCCTCATTTAGTAGCATACGATTAGGTTGGGCGAAAAAGTTGCAGTCCACAAGGTGGCTTGTGTGGAGGATGAGGTTAAATTTTAAGGGTTGAGTGAGTTTATTTCTAGAGTTCTTTTGATCTTACATTGTTTTAAACAGATAGCTCTAGCTACGCGGTCTGTATTTTTACTTACTCGTCGGTGGTGGAACGAACTTAAGGCAAACTGCCTAAATTTTTAAGTCCCAAAGGATAAAATAAAAGTTTGTCCCGGTTTCTGCTAATGATTTACTTGGCTCATCTGATTTATAGGACTTCATACAGTTTTGAGTCATGTTTGCTCAAAATATTTTTGTTCTATTAGGAATGAGTTGGTATATATGATGTCGAAAATCTGTAGCAACCCCATGATGTGGAGAAAAGACTTGTAATAATTGTACAATCTATTACAACTTTAAAAGCTCTTTACAGTCTTGTATGTTTGTACCGTAGAATCCCCTTGAAAATATCTTTTCTTAGCAGTCTGATCATTTTTATGTCATTGTATATTAGTCATCTTGAAAGCAGTTTTTTCTTCCTCTTAAAATTTTGTTGGGTATTTTAGCACAGCAAGGCCTACCTAATATTTAGGTTTATTGTTTTTATTTTTTAAATTACCTCCCACTTCTCTGCTTCTATAAATATTTTCAATTTCTAAGCTTACCAGAGAAAAACTTCCCAATGTTCCCATAACAGTGTATCCCATTGAATGTCATGGTGGTGCATCAGGCCAGAACTGTGCTATAAATATTCTCCACTCTTAAAAATGTAGTTCACGGAATTTAGTATTTCCTGTATGAATATCAAACTTATGTTAGTTGATACTTTATTAGAAAAATTCTTTATAATAGCACTTTTATGACACTTAAAAGTGGTGAGATTTGCAGCCCTTGGTTAGGCAAGCACAATTATCATCCTCTTTTTACTGATTTGGCTGCAGCCCAAAGAGTTAAGTGACTTGCTCAAGATGACGTGACTGATAGGTGCTGAAGACGGGAAAAGGTGGTCTTCTAAATTCCTGGCTAGTACACTTTTCTACTACAGCGCCAAGGCTAGCACACTATCACATTACTAGTTTCAGCGAGGTACACGCTTTCTTAAGTTGTGTGGGCTGGTGCTTGCCCTTCTGGTAAGAGAACTGAGTTGCCCAATTTAGGATCATAATGCTAAGAGCCAGGGAAGTACTGGGATCTGGAAAGCTAGGCACCCTGCCAACCAAAACTAATGCATCAAGAGTCGATGGTGGTTCTGACCTTCTAAACTTAAAAGACTATCTGAATATCCATGTGGATAAGTGAAATAGTTACATCATTTGAAAAAAGGTGTTTTAACCTATCTTAAACCCACTAAAAGGCAGCCAGATTGGCCGATTTGGAATTTTTTTCTATTTTGCTTTTCTGCATTCTCTACTTTAGCTAAGCTTAATGTCATTATTGAGGATACGAGAGCGGGGGAATTACCTACCTGTCTTCATCAGTTACCAACTTCTGAGAGGTACCAAAATTGGGGTCCTGCCCCCAGCTTATCCATTAATAGCTGTTATAACGAGCTTATCACCTGATGATTCATGATCATTTTTATCATCTGGAAAATGGGGGATAACTTTGAAAAGTGTGACTTAAATAAATGGCTTGTAGTACTGAGTATATATTCATTTTTTTCCTTCAAGATGCAAGGTTCAACTCCCAAGTTATACTTCAGTCATTCTATTTTTCTCATACAAGAATAGATTGTTCTAACAACTCGGAATATCCATTGTCCTTAATGGATCTAGAATTGACTTTAGGTCGTTGTTGAGCTTGTCAATTGTGCTATTAAAAAAAAATTGCCTTAGGGAATAATTTTTTTTATTAGCACATCAATGTGAAAGTCGAAAGTATTTTGACTAGTTGAATGTTGATGCTTCTAAGTTTTAAATCTTCTAATTTCGCTTTTCGCCAGACTGCCCATTTAGCTATTGGGACCATGCCATGGACGCTCAAGGAAAGTTGACTTTTCAACTGTTAAAGAAAAAGGAAGAATTTCTTTCTAAATGCTTGTGCTTTCTCAAGTCATGTATTCCATAACATGTAGAATGCTCTGTGACTATGAGACAAAAGCATTATACAAAACCTGTATTTATCCCTGATGTAACGTTCCAAATTTAGAAAGTCATTTTTTAAAGAAAATACAGGTACCTCTAATGTGTAATTAAGATCTACCCATCATCAAACTTGTTAAAAGGAAAGAGAACAAAGGCCAATGTTAAAAATTTAGCTATCTTGTTTAGAATTCTAAAAATTGGAGATGTCCGAGAATTCTGGGGTGGGGCTTAGAAACAGAGCCTAGACTATGTTTTGATTGTTAGCCTCAACTTGTGCATTCACCCTTCAGGTTCTTCAAATAGTGATTGAGAGTCTTTGTTTTTTTGGTGGGGAGAAGGAATCTGTTCATTAAATGCTTATTTTGTGCTCTTCGCCATTGCTAAAGACCAATGTTTATTTTCAAAAATAGCCCAAAAAATTTGATCCTTGAAGGTGGTAATCTTTTTTGAGATGGGGAAACTGAGGGTCAGACGTTCTGCTTTTTTTTTTTCAAACCTTGCCAGTCTCTTAGAAGAACAGGGTTATGAGAACATATTCATGTTTCCCAGTCCTTTAAATGCCCTTTAAAAACAGTTTAGCCTATTATTTGTTGCTAATTGAGCTTGTGGTTAATATTAGTTTAATGGAAAAAGGATCTGAATAACTGTATTATGAAAAGAATGAACAGATATACTTGGGGAAAGTAGTTGTAGAAACATACACAAGTTCATCAGTCGGAATTTAATCTTTATTGAAGAACATCATGATACTTAAGTTTTGTAACTAAAATTCTCAGTAGCTATGGTGCCCAGTAATTAGATAACAGAAACCTATCTGCATTGGTAAATATAGCTGTTTTAAAACTGTCACTAAGAATTCTGTCACAGTACCCTATATTAAGTTCCACATTCTCCAAATTTTACAGTATAGTTGGTCATCTTGATTGATTTTGGAAAAAAATTCGATTGGCTTATTTAGCTTACTCATTATTTTAATGGTAACTGAAGCAAATTCATTTGGTCATACTTTCTAAGTGCATACTATGTACTGCTCCATTAGCAGTGAATGAAACCGTTGTCTCATGGAGCTTATTTTATGACTGTGAGAAACAGGTAAGTACATTAAAAGTCAGGTTGTGAAAAGAGCTATAAAGAAAAATAAAGCCCAGTAATAGGAAACAGCAAGAGAATTGGCATACACGTATTTTGAGTGAGATGGGAAGCCTTTAGAAGGATTTCACCAGAATAGTGGCATACATACATACGTACACATTTATATACTGGTTATATCTTGGTAAATGTTCAAATGGCTAAAATTTCTTACAGTTTTTTAAAAATTAGATTATTTTTACCTACTATATTTAGCTCTAGATAAAAGGGAAATTCTAAGGAAATGCCAGACTTGGTATCTGGGTTCCAGTAGGTTAGTCTGGTGATGTGACTGTACGTCAATCATGTTAAATAGTAGTCAGACCTCTATGGAGATACACATGGTGAGGATTTGATTCCCAAATGATTGGAATCAGCGGTATAATAGGATAGACACTAAGTAGCTATCTATATAACTTGTAAAAGAGGTTTTAAACTGGGCAACAAAGGCCCTGAAGCAGGGAGAGACCAGTTTAGAGAAAAAAAAATAGGAAAATATACAGACTTTAAATTGTAGAAGTATGGTCATGTCTTCATAGGTATTGATCAGACTTGAACAACTTTGCTCAGAAACAAATGATATAGTTAGGTTTTTGCTTGCTACATCCAACGATAAGATTATTTTTTTCAAGCTGTTTTTATCCCAAACTTTTTAAGAGCATCATGTGCTCATATTTTTTTTTATTAAGGTATCGTTGATATATACTCTTATGGAGGTTTCACAAGAAAAACTGTGGTTACTACATTCACCCTTATTATCTAGTCCCCCTCCATACCCCATTGCAGTCACTGTCCATCAGTGTGGTAAGATGCCTCAGAATCCTTACTTGTCTTTTCTGTGCTACACTGTCTTCCCCATGACCCCACACACACTATGTGCACTAATCATGATACCCCACAATCCCCCAATGATAAGATTATTAAAGGGGCGAATTAAGGCAGTATTTATATGATCAGTTTATGATTTTTTCTAAAATGTCCTGATTCTTCAATATAATGTACCTAATCTGAAAGTCAGGGCTTAATGACACTATGAATAAAGTATCTGACTTACAGAGTTGGGGTTGTATATAATATAAAAAATGGCATTGGAAGATCATCATCTTTTAAGGACCCTCAAACAGTCACTGAGAAGTCGAGTTGCTTTTAAAAACTCAGTTTTGCACTATAAACTCTTCGGTTAAATTTCTTTTCTAATTGTATAATTGACATACAGTTTCAGGTGTACAACATGGTTCTATATTTGTATACTTTGTGAGATGATCACAATGTCTAGTTACCATCCATCATCATACAGTTATAAAATTTTGTTTCTCTTGGAATGAAGACTTAAGATTTACTCTCTAAGCAACTTCCAAATATGCAAAACAGTATTATTAACTGTAGTCACTACGCTGTACATTACATCTCCATGACTTAATTTATTTCTCTTTGGTTAAATTTTTAATAGGTTAAATTTTTAATTTTGGATTTGTAATAAGTAAAGTAAATATCAAAGTTTATAAGGGAAAATTCATGATGATGCTGTTATAAATCATACTCAGAATAATTTTAAATTAGCTTGTATCATTAAATTTGAGTATTAGGAAGTAGCAGAAGTGTTTTCAATAAGCATAATAAAATTAATGAGAGTTCTCAACCTATTTTTTTGCAACAAAAGTGAATTTTGTATAAATTCATATAAAGAAACTAATTTTGAGAGAAATTCTGTGATATGAAATTAAACAGTATAGGAATATTTTTGCTAAGGTATATACAAACATACATAAGCATTTTTGTACAATAGGGAATTATGGTGACGATTGGTTCTGTCTCACTTAATAGTGTGAAAAGAAAGCAACTGGCACTGCCTTCTGTGATGCCTGTTCATGAGATCATGAGATGCCTGGGATCCTGCCTGGGGTCAGTATCTGAGGAGCACAGAACTGTCACTTCAGCTGCAAGATTTGTCTTTCATAGGGCAGTTGTGAGAATGCACTGAAATTACATTTCTCTCAGTCCTTTGTGGCAATATCAAAAAAAAAACTTTGTTGAAGAATTTTGAAAAATAACCTAGTAACAACAGTAACGTAAGGTGTTACCAAAAGAGAAACTGGGTATACTCTATCTGGGAACACCCTGGAATGTCTTTGCAACTTTTCTGTAAATCTAAAACTATTCCAAAATAAGTTCATTTAAATTTTTTTAAAGTAACCTCATGATTTGATCAAAACAGTTCACTAATAAATTGCTTTGAAAAAGCCAGTATTTTTGTGTTCTAACTTAACTGAAAGAAAATTGAACCTCTTTGCTCTACCCCTTTTTCTAGGATTCAAGATGACCAACGAGGAACCTCTTCCCAAAAAGGTGTGTTTTTTCCATCGGTTTTTAACACTTTTTTTGTTGTTGATTATGGAGTTGAAGGGACTGTCTGTATTGCTTTGCTTATTCACTCCCTTGCCTTATAGCAATAATAGTTTTGTGGCTATATCATGTACTAGAAACTGTATCTTGTTTTTATATCCCTATTTTGTTTTAAACGTATCCTACATATATAAATGTTTCCATATCTTTTTATAAAGGTGTATATACACTCCTGATTCATAATGTTGATTGCTTTAGTGGGGTTATAATATGAAGAAGGAAAGTTTTTTTAACCTCCTTTATATATCTCTATATTATTTGGTTTTTATAAGAAGCATGTATTTGACTTTTTTTTTAAGGTATCATTGATATTCAATCTTACAAACGTTTCACATGTGCAGCATTGTGGTTACAACATTCACCCATATTATCAAACCCCCCACACTCTATTGCAGTCATTGACCAACAGCATAGTTAAGATGCTATAGAGTCTTTGTCTAGAAATTGTATCTTATATGTAATGTATTTTTAGAATATTTTCAGCTTTTGGAAGACTTTTGTTAACAATGATTATTCCCTTGGTCCACTCAGCCTTTATTACATGAATATTTCCAGTTACATAACTACAAGTAATGTCAAAAAGGATACCTTCAAAAATTCCTATAGTTAGTTACTTACTTTTTTCCTCATTTAAATCACTTCGGCTGTAATGTAAAAGTACTATATTTTTCCAGAAAAGGTCACAGCTAGTTAATTCTTAGGTTCTATCTATTCCTCTAAAGTTTTGTTTTCTGGTCTCATTTTCTCCCTGTGTTATATCCCTACTCAAATTCAATTTAGTACATACACATATGAGGTTACAGAAGAATATTATATATTCAGTAATGATATACATTACTAGATGGCGTGCAAAGATAATTTATAATTCAGTTGGGAAAGCACTGTGTGTGCTTACTAACCAGTGAATATTTAAGTGAACAGTTGAGATAATAAGTGTTATGGAAATTTCTGTCTTATGTTTTGAAGTCTATTCATGAAACAAAGAATTGTGCTTTTTAATAGCTTAGAATTACTGTGTGTTTTCTGTGAAAGACTTCATATAATCTGGTGTAAGGACTTGCCCTTGCATTTTATAATTGTAATATGTTACTGGTTAATGTTACAATTCGTAACACTTATATAAAGAAGAGAATTTTAAGTATTTATAAGGGAAACTAATAAAGCCTTAGGTTTATGCTAAAATAGAAGAGGTGCCTCATCTTTACAATCCTCATTTGGTATAGAGAAAACACTTATTTCTCAATTTACAAAGCAGTTTTATCTAGGTAGAGTATTACACCCTTTTAAGGAAAATTTTATTTTGAAATAATTACTGGTTCATGGGACATTGCAAAGAAATAATACAGGCGTTTTTATACACTCTTCGTTCAGCCTCCTTCAGTGTTAACTAACATCTTGCCTAACTATCAGGCATCTTGCATAACAGTATCAAAACCAGGAACTTGATATTGGTACCATCATGGAGCTTAGATTTTTGCGGTTATACCTGATTCTGTGTATGTGTGTCTGTCTCTATGCAGTTTTATCACATGTAGCTTAGTGTAACCACCACCAACCACTAAAATAGTGAACCAAAGCCTACAGTGTGCCACTCTTTTATAGTCACATCCATCCCGTCCCTCTCTAATGAGTGGCAACTAATGAGTTCTCCAGTTCTGTAATTACACTATTTCACAAATGTCATATAAATGAAATCATGCAGTATGCTTTTGGGATCGTTTTTTTTCACTTAGTATAATTTTCTTGACATATATCCAAGTTGTTGTATCTATCAATAGTCTGATTCTTTTTATTGCTAAATAGTATTCCATAGCATGGTGTATCATAGTTTAACCTGAAGGACATTTGAATGGTTTCCAGGTTGGGGCTGTTACAAATCTGCTGTAAACATTCATGTGTAAGTTTCTGTGTGAACATTTTAATTTCTTTGGGTTATGTGCTAAAAGTGCAACTACTGAGTTGTATGGCTCGTTCATTTTTCTTTTTTGTTGGAATAAAGTTGATAAACAATATTGGTTTCAGTTGTACAACATAGTGACTCAATAATTACATACATTACTAGATGCCAGGATAAGTGTAGTTACTCCATTACCATACTAAGATAGTACAATATTATGGTTATATTCTCTTATATTTCCATTCCTGTAACTAACTTATTTTACAATTTGCAGTTTGTACCTCTTTGTCCCCCTTTTTCAACCATCACCCAGTCCCCTGGTTCATCCATTTTTTAGTTTAAAAAGGAACCGCAGAACTGTTTTCCAGAGCAGCTCTCTGATTTTACATTGTTACCTGCAATGTATGAAAGTTCAGTTTCTCTGCATCTTCACCCAACATTTGGTGTTACCAGTTTTTATTTAGCCTCATAGGTATGTAATGATAACTTGTTGGGGGGCTTTGTATATGTCTTAGTAATAAGAGCTTATTAATAAGAGAAACTAGCAACTGAGGTTAAAAGTTAGGATCCTGTGTTCATAAAAATATGACAAGCACAAGTACCAGTGGTATTTAATATTTAAATTTTCTATGAAGAGCGCTCAGTTCATATTTTAATTTTTTTCTCTTTATAGGTTCGACTGAGTGAAACAGACTTCAAAGTTATGGCACGAGATGAGTTAATTCTAAGGTAAAATGTTCTATCAAAAATATGAAAATATTTCTGTAGAACATTATATTGTGATTCTATATCTTTATGTCAGGTATTGTTTTGTTTTTAACTTTAATACACACTTCAGATCATTAAATGTACTTTTTGAACATTTCCTGTGATCAGTTTCTCTGTTACATAAACATTGAGGAAAGCACACTTCAAAGAACTAAAGCACTAAGTGGCGTGGTAACTTGTATAGATTGCGTGAGTTTTTTCTTGCAGAGGAAAGATACTCAGAATTTTAACTTGAAAAACCTTTGTACTTCATGTGTCTGAGTTGCTTTGGGGAAAGACCTTGATTCGGGAAGCTTTCAGTTTAACAAACATAAAGGCCTATTTTCATGTATTTTTTTCCTTTTCTGTTTAACATGGGAAAAAGTTGTAGTCCTAATGGATACACTTCTAGTTATGGAAGAAAGACATTATTTACTAATGAAGCAAAGCCACTCTTTCTCATAACTGTGAACTTTGCTCATTTAACCTTATATCCTTCATTTTTTCATCTGCAAGTTGAAGCTGGATTAAAATACTTTGAAAGATTACATGCAGCTCTGAATTTCTGCGGTTATCTTACGTGATAAAAAAGCAGATTGTCAAGTGCAGTGTTATAATATTTTTTAAATGTAAGAAATCAGAAAATGGGATCCACATGTGTTTACTGTTTTAGGACTTACATTTATTCCTTTTTTTTTTGGTATTATTAATGTACAATTACATGAGCAACATTATGGTTACTAGACTCCCCCTATTATCAAGTCCCCACCACATACCCCATTACAGTCACTGTCCATCAGTGTAGTAAGATACTATAGAATCACTACTTGGCTTCTCTGTGTTATACTGCCTTCCCCGTATTCCCCCCCTCCTCCACTACATTATATGTGCTAATTGTAATACCTCCTTTTCCCTCTTATCCCTCTCTTCCCACCCATCTTCCCCAGTCCCTTTCCCTTTGGTAACTATTAGTCCGTTCTTGGGTTCTGTGAGTCTGCTGCTGTTTTGTTCCTTCAGTTTTTTCTTTGTTTTTGTACTCCACAGATGAGTGAAATCATTTGCTACTTGTCTTTCTCCGCCTGGCTTATTTCACTGAGCATAATACCCTCTAGCTCCATCCATGTTGTTGCAAATGGTAGGATTTGTTTTCTTCTTATGGCTGAATAATATTCCATTGTGTATATGTACCACCTCTTCTTTATCCATTCATCTACCGTATAGACATTTAGGTTGCTTCCATTTCTTGGCTATTGTAAATAGTGCTGCAATAAACATAGGGGTGCATATGTCTTTTTCAAACTGGGCTGCTCCATTCTTAGGGTAAATTCCTAGGAGCGGAATTCCTGGGTCAAATGGTATTTCTATTTTGAGTTTCTTGAGGAACCTCCATACTGCTTTCCACAATGGTTGAACTAATTTACATTCCTACCAGCAGTGTAGGAGGGTTCCCCTTTCTCCACATCCTCACCAACATTTGTTGTTGTTTGTCTTTTGGACGGTGGCCATCCTAACTGGTGTGAGGTGATATCTCATTGTGGTTTTAATTTGCATTTTTCTGATGATTAGCAGTATGAAATATCTTTTCATGTGCCTGTTGGCCCTCTGAATTTCTTCTTTGGAGAAGTGTCTGTTCAGCTCCTCTGCCCATTTTTTAATTGGCCTATTTGCTTTTTGTTTGTTGAGGTGTGTGAGCTCTTTATATAATTTGGATGTCAACCCCTTACTGGATTTGTCATTTATGAATATATTCTCCCATACTGTAGGATGTCTTTTTGTTCTACTTATGGTGTCCTTTGCTGTACAGAAGCTTTTTAGTTTGATAGAGTCCCACTTGCTCATTTTTGCTTTTGTTTCCCTTGCCCGGGGAGACATGTTCGTGAAGAAGTTGCTCATGTTTATGTCAAAGAGATTTTTGCCTATGTTTTTTTCTGAGAGTTTTATGGTTTCATGACTTATATTCAGGTCTTTGATCCATTTTGAGTTTACTTTTGTGTATGGGGTTAGACAGTAATCCAGTTTCATTCTCTTACATGCATCTGTCCAGTTTTGCCAACATCAGCTGTTGAAGATGCTGTCATTTCCCCATTGTATGTCCATGGCTCCTTTATCGTATATTAATTGACCATATATGCTTGGGTTTATATCTGGGCTCTCTAGTAGTCTGTTCCATTGGTCTATGGGTGTGTTCTTGTACCAATACCAAATTGTCTTGAGTACTGTAGCTTTGTAGTAGAGCTTGAAGTCAGGGAGCATAATTCCCCCTGCTTTATTCTTCCTTCTCAGGATTGCTTTGGCTATTTGGGGTCTTTCGTGGTTCCGTATGAATTTTAGAACTATTTGCTCTAGTTCATTGAAGAATGCTGTAGGTATTTTGATAGGGATTGCATTGAATCTGTAGATTGCTTTAGGCAGGGTGGCCATTTTGACAATTCTTCCTATCCATGAGCACGGGATGTGTTTCCATTTATTGGTATCCTCTTTAATTTCTCTCATGAGTGTCTTGTTTTCAGAGTATAGGTCTTTCACTTCCTTGGTTAGGTTTATTCCTAGGTATTTTATTCTTTTTGATGCAGTTGTGAATGGAATTATTTTCCTGATTTCTCTTTTTGCTATTTCATCGTAAGTGTATAGGAATGCAACAAATTTTGTATCCCGCAACTCTGCTGAATTCAGATATTAGATCTAGTAGTTTTGGAGTGGAGTCTTTAGGGTTTTTTCTGTACTGTATCATGTCATCTGCAAACAGGGACAGTTTGACTTCTTCCTTACCAATCTAGATGCCTTTTATTTCTTTGTGTTAACTGATTGCCATGGCTAGGACTTCTAGAACTATGTTGAATAAAAGTGGGGGGAGTGGGCATCCTGTCTTGTTCCCGATCTCAAAAGAAAAGCTTCCAGCTTCTCGCTGTTAAGTATAATATTGGCTCTGGGTTTGTCATATATGACCTTTATTATGTTGGGGTACTTGCCCTCTATACCCATTTTGTTGAGAGTTTTTATCATGAGTGGATGTTGAATTTTGCTGAATGCTTTTGCAGCATCTATGGAGATGATCATGTGGTTTTTGTCCCTTTTGTTGATGTGGTAGATGATGTTGATGGGTTTTTGAATGTTGTACCATCCTCGTATCCCGGGGATGAATCCCACTAGATCATGGTGTATGATCCTCTTGATGTATTTTTGAATTCGGTTTGCTAATATTTTGTTGCGTATTTTTGAATCTATGTTCATCATGGATGTTGGTCTGTAATTTTCCTTTTTTGTGGTGTCTTTGTCTGGTTTTGGTATTAGAGTGATGTTGGCCTCTTAGAATGAGTTTGGGAGTATTCCCTCCTCTTCTGCTTTTTGGAAAATTTTAATGAGGATGGGTATTAGGTCTTCACTAAATGTTTGATAAAATTCAGCTGTGAAACCATCTGGTCCAGGTATTTTGTCCTTAGGTAGGTTTTTGATTACCAATTCAATTTCTTTGCTGGTAACTGGTCTATTCAGATTTCCTGTTTCTTCCTGGGTCAGCCTTGGAAAGTTGTATTTTTCTAGAAAGTTGTACATTTCTTCTAGGTTATCCAGTTTGTTACCATATAATTTTTCATAGTATTCTTTCATAATTCTTTGTATTTCTGTGGTGTCCCTAGGTATTTTTCCTTTCTCATTTCTGATTCTGTGTATGTGTGTAGACTCTCTTTTTTTCTTAATAATCTGGCTAGGGGTTTATCTGTTTTGTTTATTTTCTCGAAGAACCAGCTCCTGCTTTCATTGATTCTTTCTATTGTTTTATTCATCTCAGTTTTATTTATTTCTGCTTTAATCTTTATTATGTCCCTCCTTCTACTGACTTTGGGCCTCATTTGTTTTTCCTTTTCTAGTTTCATTAGTTGTGAGTTTAGACTGTTCATTTGGGATTGTTCTTCTTTCCTGAGGTAGGCCTGTATTGCAATTTATTTCCCTCTTAAAACGGCCTTTGCTGCGTCCCACAGATTTTGCGGTGTTGAATTATTGTCATTTGTCTCCATATATTGCTTGATCTCTGTTTTTATTTGGTCATTGATCCATTGATTATTTAGGAGCATGTTATTAAGCCTCCATGTGTTTGTGGGCTTTTTCATTTTCTTGAGTAATTTATTTCTAGTTTCATACCTTTGTGATCTGAGAAGCTGGTTGGTACAATTTCAGTCTTTTTGAATTTACTGGGGTTCTTTTTATGGCCTAGTATATGATCTATTCTTGAAAATGTTCCATGTGCACTTGAGAAGAATGTATAACCTGTTGCTTTTGGATGGAGTGTTCTGTAGATATCCGTTAGGTCCATCTCTTCTAATACATTGTTCAGTGCCTCTGTCTCTTTATTTTCTGTCTGGTTGATCTGTCCTTTGGAGTGAGTGGTGTGTTGAAGTCTCCCAAAATGAATGCATTGCATTCTATTTCCCCTTTTAATTCTGTTAGTATTTGTTTCACATATGTAGGTGATCCTGTGTTGGGTGCATAGATACTTATAATAGTTATATCCTCTTGTTAGACTGACCCCTTTATCATTATGTAATGTTCTTCTTTGTCTCTTGTGACTTTTCTTTGTTCTGAAGTCTGTTTTGTCTGAGACAAGTACTGCAGCTCCTGCTTTTTTCTCCCTATTAGTTGCATGAAGTATCTTTTTCCATTCCTTCACTTTTAGTCTGTGTATGTCTTTGGGTTTGAAGTGAGTCTCTTGTAGGCAGCATATAGATGGGTCTTGTTTTTTTGTCCATTCAGTGACTACTTTTGATTGGTGCATTCAGACCATTTACATTTAGGGTGATTATCGATAGATATGTACTTATTGCCATTGCAGGCTTTAGATTTGTGGCTACCAAAGGTTCAAGGGTAATTCCCTTACTATCTAACAGTTTAATTTAACTCACTTCGTATGCTTTTACAAACACAACCTAAAGATTCTATTTTTTTTCCTCCTTTTTCTTCCTCCTCCAGTCTTTGTATATTATGAATCATATTCTGTACTCTTTGTCTATCCCTTGGGTGACATCTATTTAGCCTTAGGAATACTTCCTTCTATGGGAGTCCCTCCAAAATGCACTGTAGAGGTGGTTTGTGGGAGGTAAATTCTCTCAGCTTTTGCTTATCTGAAAATTGTTTAAACCCTCCTTCAAATTTAAATGATAACCTTGCCGGATAGAGTATTCTTGGTTTGAGGCCCTTCTGCTTCATTGCATTAAATATATCATGCCACTCACTTCTGGCCTGTAAGGTTTCTGTTGAGAAATCTGGTGATAGCCTGATGGATTTTCCTTTGTATGTGATCTTTTTTCTCTCTCTAGCTGCTTTTAAAAGTCTTTATCCTTGATCTTTGCCATTTTAATTATTGTATGTCTTGATGATGTCTTCCTTGAGTCCCTTGTGTTGGGAGATCTGTGCGCCTCCATGGCTTGAGAGACTGTCTCCTTGCCCAGATTGGGGAAGTTTTCAGCAATTACCTCCTCAGTGACATTTTGTATCCCTTTTTCTCTCTTTTCTTCTTCTAGTACCCCTATTAGGTGAATATTATTCCATTTGGTTTGTTCACACAGTTCTCTCTATTCTTTCATTCTTAGAGATTCTTTTTTCTCTCTGTGCCTCAACTTCTTTGTATTCCTCTTCTCTAATTTCTATTCCTTTTACCATCTCTTCTATTACATCTAATCTGCTTTTAAATCCCTACATTGTATGTTTCATTTCAGATATGGAATTTCTTAATGATTGAATCTCTGTCTTAAATTCATTCTTGAGTTTTTAAATATTTTTCTGTACCTGCATAAGCATGTTTAAGATTTTTATTTTGAACTCTCTTTTGGGAAGATTGGTGAGTTCAGTTTCATTTGGCCCTTTTTCTGGGGTTTGTGAGATTTTGTTCTGAACCATTTTCTTTTGATGTTTCATATTTCTGTGTGGTGCCCTCTAGGGCCCAGAAGCTCCAGTCCCTGGAGCTGCTCAGCCCCTACAGTGAGGTTGGGGGTCATAGGGGAGTGGAGCTGGTGCCGTTTTGTGAGGTCTGCTCTGTTTGTGAGGTCTGTATGCAGTCTAGTGCAGCCTTCTTTCCTGTTGCTGTTTTAGGGTTATTTGTATTAACTATATTTTCTCACTATCTGTGGTTTTGGGAGGAGTTCTCTGTCTCACCTCTCATGCCGCCATCTTTGTATCTGTATTCCTTTTACATTTCATTATTTCAGTACATTTTTTTTGAATGCTAAATAACTTAGATAAAAACAAAACAGTATTTTCAGGGCAACCTTTAGAAGATAACTGAACATTTTTTTCTAGAAATTTCAAGGATATTTACGTGGATTAGGTAAATTTAGCAGGCTGGAAGTGGGGGAGAGAAAAGGTATTTTGTAAAATAGGGAGGCACAGATAACGTGTTTCATTGTTTCCTAATGTCTGATCATTTCCCACCCTCCTCCTATTTTGCTAATCCAATGTGTACACTCTTTTTATCTTCCTTTGCCATAGTCTTATGCATAGGACAGTTTTTCCATTGCATACCTTTATTTTCCTGCACATAATATTTAAATCCTTAGTATTCTGAAACACTTCTGTCCTCTTGCTGAGGTAGACACTCAGCAAGATACACTTTGCTTGTGATATACTACCATTCACATGTTGGTGTTTTCTTTGTTTCTCTGACAAGGGTCACGCCTTGCCTTTTTAGCCTTTCTTACTAATAATTCCTCTGGTAGTATGTGCAATATTTTTCTTGATTTAACTGGAGGGGGTCAGTACCATTATCTTAATTAAAAAATCAGCAATTTTTTTATATTAAGTTACCTTTAAGGTTTTTATGTCATAAGCAATTTATTTCCTGAGGTCAGTTCAACTTCTTTAGGGAAATCTCATTTATGATTTATAAGTTGAGTTTTTTTTTATTAATTCTCAGTGGTTTTAAATCAACTCCTGCTTATTTAGTTTTTTTTCTGTCATCTTGTTAAGGATTGTCTTGGTTGACAAGTGCCAAATGATTTCCCTCATTTGTGGAGTGTAACAACACAGCAAAATTGAAGCAACAAAACAGCAGCAGACTCACAGGCTCTAAGAAGGGACTAGTGGATACCAAAGGGGAGGGGTGTGGGACGGCGGGTAGGGAGGGAGGGAGAAGGGGATTGAGGGGTATTATGTTCAGTACACATGGTGTTGGGTGTCACAGGGAAAACAGTGTAGCACAGAGAAGGCAGACAGTGAATCTGTGGCATCTTACTACACTGATGGACAGTGACTACATTGAGGTATGGGGGTGGACTTGATAATAAGGGTAATATGTCTTGGTTGAACTTTTATACTTTCTGTTCCTCTAAAATAAATAGTATTCATGTAGCCTCTACAGAAGATCTTTATTTATCCGCAAGCATTGAATGAACTCCTGTTTGTGTTGTAGATCTTAGGGGCCATGAAAAATAAGCTTGCCCATGGCTGAACAGTACTTTTTATGTAGAAGGTCGATTGACTTGATAACTATGAAATATTTTTTGTTCAGTAGGTTGTAATACTAATAAGTTCCATAGCAAACCTGCCAAAGTTTTTAAGGTTTTATAAACAGATTTTCTAAGTTAAATTTTGACAGCTGTAACTGAGGAGCATCTTGAAAACAGCTCTTTAGTAAGCAATATAGCAGACCTGTGGGGCAGGTTACTCTTCAATAGCAGTTGATTAAACAGGGCTAGGGAAAAGTTTTGTTGTTTATCTGCAATAATTACCAAGAACAGATAATAGCCTATATTTCGAAGGTAGAGGAATACAAGGAAGAAAGTTTCTTCATCCTTTGATAGCATATGGCATTTATGCAAATTATTTCTGCCAATTAGATACAGTTTGAAAGTAGTCTTGAAAATACCATATTCTCTTACCCTCTTTTTTTTCCAGGCAAAAATAAAAATACTTTGAGTCACGTGGTATTTTCATAGAAGAGCCAAGATAAAGAACCTGTGCTCCTTTGTAACTAGGCACATTTCTTACATGCCTTTTGTTTGAGGTGGACAGCTTACCTGAAAGTAGTTTTTTACTCAGCTTCTATAATCTAGGCGGCATGGTGAGCATCAGTGAAACAAAGTCCTGTAAGGTGCATGATCTGACTCAGAGGAGCACGCTTGGTATAGTTTCTGCAGACAACACTTTTCTCTGTATTTCCTTTTACCTAGTTCCTATAAGGAAAGAAGGAATAATGAAGGGACTAATTTTTTATTGGTTAAACTCGATGTATGATTATCTCACAATGGCAGAGAACTTAAAAATCATGCAGTGGAATTCTCATCACTTAAATTTATAAGTTTATGGGTGTGATTTCCTAGTGTATTTAAAAAAACCAATTTCGATATAACAACTAATACATGGATTTATTTTTATACTAGATGGAAGCAATATGAAGCCTATGTCCAAGCTTTGGAGGGCAAGTACACAGATCTAAACTGTAAGTTTGAGTTGTAGCTTCCAAAAGACCATATGGATATCTCCTTTTAGATTATTGGTATAGATCCTGGATAACTGGTTTTACTAAGCAAATGTAATTTTTATGCAGTCATTGTAAAGAACCACATCCGGACACTGTATTGGGTACTAGGAAGAAGAAAGATGAATGAGACATCTGTTTTCTTGAGGAATTGCTAGTCATTGGGGAAGAATGGCATGCAATTTCATATAATAGCAGGACTGTTATAGCAGAATTATGTACAGGGTTCTGAGAGATGGAGAAATTCACAAATGCTTGAAACTTCTTTTGATCTGTCCCTAACGCCTTCCACAGGGGAATTTGAAGTGAAGTATGAGTTACTAGTCTAGAAGAAAGTTAGGCAAAAGTAACCAGTTAACAGTTAAACATTTGTAAGAGCTTAAATTCTAACAGTAGGATATAGCCATATATTTACAGATTTCTCAAATCTGCTAAAAATAATACCAACAAAGTTTACAGTTTCAAACTCTTTTTAGTCTTTGTCGCTTTTCACTGAGTTAGGGTGATGTACTACTTGTGAATATAAAAACCAGCATAGGTTTCTAAGTCTAAAGGCTTAAAATCTTGAAATTTCTGCTATTGTGTGACGATATAATCCATAGATGTTACAACCATTGTGAGTGCTTTAAGTAATAATTATTGCTGTTGGCATATTTATGTTGAATAGGTTAAAGACAATACTGATCTGTGAATGCTACATATATTGCAAACAAATGCAAATAATGAAGTTTTCTGTGTTCTGTTGGGAACAGGTGAAGCTGTAATAATTCCATGTAATATTAGGTGGTTATGGACAACTGTAATACCACTACATCCTAAAACAACACTTAAAATCAGGAACAGATTTTATTATAAAATACAGAAATAATTCAGGATTGAAACTGGAGATAAGATGAATTTTTTACCCTTGTTTTTATTATCCTTGACAAAAGATAATTAAAACTTTCTTTTGGATGGTCCTGTTTGATTTTGAAGTGACATGAATGTTTTGGAATTCCTTTTTTTTTAATCATCAGCTAATGATGTGACTGGCTTAAGGGAGTCTGAAGAAAAACTAAAGCAACAGCAGCAGGAGTCTGCACGCAGGGAAAACATCCTTGTAATGCGACTAGCAACCAAGGAGCAAGAGATGCAGGAGTGTACCGTAAGTATTTCAAATGTTTTAGGTTTTTTTAAAAATTTTTAATTGAAATTGAAATATAGTTGACATTCATTAGTTTCAGGTGTACCACATAGTAATTTGAAATTACTAATGCAAAATGCTCACCATGATATGTGTAGTCACCATTTGTCACCATACCAAATTATTACAATACTATTGACTGTATTCCCTATGCTGTACCTTTCATCCTTGTGACATAATGTTGTAACTGGAAGTTTTTACCTCTTGATCTCCTTCACTTATTTGCTCATCTTCCCACCCCCTCTCCCTTGTGGCAGCTACCAGTTTTCTGTATCTGTGAGTCTTTTCCTGATTTTTTGTGCATTTGTTTTGTTTTTTAGATAACACGTATACGTGAACTCATACAGTGTGTGTTTGACTTACTTCACTTAGCATGATACTCTCTACATCCATCTATGTTATCACAAATGGCAAGATTTCCTTCTTTTTAATGGCTTAGTAATAGTACATTATATATATACCATCTCTTCTTTATCCATATTCATTCACACTGGACACATAGGGTGCTTCTGTATCTTGGCTATTGTCAGTAATGATGCAGTGAACCTAGGGGTGCATGTATCTTTTCTAATTAGTGTTTTTATTTTCTTTGGGTAAGTTCCCAGAAGTGGAATTACTAGATCACATGGTATTTATATTTTTAATTTTTTGAGGAACCCCTCCTTACTGTTTTCCATGGTGGCTGCACCCGTCTACATTCCTACCAACAGTGCATGAGGTTTCCCTTTAATCTACATCCTCACTGACACTTGTTATTTAAGTCTTAAGAGAGTGGGTTTTAGTCTGCATTATTACATGTATTAACTAGTACTAAGCTAATTGTACATACTTAACAGTAATTATAAATGCCCATTTTGTTAAGCTGTATATGTGCTAAATGTAAGATTTTGTTAGTGATAGTGTCTCACCATTGGATTTAAAATATTTTGTGGCCTATAAGTCAAGTTTTAAGTTACTCTCTGAAACCTCCATGATTTATGAGAATTAGTATATTGATTAGGCTATTTCTCAGTAGCTTGATACTTGAGGGGATATAAGGAGCATCTCTTTACTAAGCAAGCTGTCTGATCAGTTTCTCTTCTGCTCTCTACCTCACTGTACATAAAACTTTTTTCTTAGTACCAGCAACTTCAACCATGTCTCCTTTTCATAGTTCTAAAATTGAGTGATGTATTTGATTACTTAGCTTTGTTGAATTTAGATTGTTTTATGCTGTCTTGAGAGTCAGCCATTTATTTTTATTTGGTTTTTGTATATATAAGTTACATAAAGTAGAGGCAGCTCTATCCCTGTTGTTTCTAACTTTAAAATTTGAAATTTAATTCCTCCGTGTACTTTCCATTCATTTGATACATACTTATTAAAATCTTAATGTATAAGGCAATATTGTGGTAATGGAAACTCTAATAATATATAGGCTATGGCCCTGTTACTGTTTCTTTTCTCACCCATAAAATGTTCTTAAGGCTCAGTCACCATCCTTCTACTTCTGTGCACATTGTTCATGTGTCCGCAAATGTCTCCAGTCTCTTTTCCTTCACTTTTTCAAAATGACCTCTTCATCTGTTACTTTGCTAAAGGAAGAGTAGCCTCTGTCATTTTCTTGACCTTCTCAACACTTTTTCTTTTGTTTTTAGCAGTACAGTTTCCATCTTAACTACCACTGATATTTTTCTCTGAGGTCACTAATGGATCACAAATTTGTCAGTACTCAGATGCCTTCTCTCTATATTTCAAGTACTGATCATCTCCACCTTTCGCCATTTTTTTACCTGGACACTTGGCTCTAAGAAATCTCACCAATAATTTGAATATAATTTTTTAATTCTTTTCTATGTAACACCCATCTCACCCCTCCAAGAAAATTTTTCTCCCCTATGATTTTCCTATGTAATGGAGTGGGCACTGCTATTCAAGCACCCAGTCTCAAAACCATTTAATTCTTTCCTCTTTTTGCTGATACTCAGGATTCCAGATTCTACCATTTACTCAATTTAGTAGTTTTATGTCTCCCTCTTTCTGTGGCACGTGCTACATGCTTACACATGCAAAGATGAATCTTAACCCACAGAGTGTTAACACCTGGTCAGTCAAGTGTGAACAGATGGTGCTCATGGTAGTATCTTGTAACACCAGTGTGTCTTGAATTCCTTCTTTGTTTTTGAGTCCCACTCTTGGCATCCCGGTTCAGGTACATCTTACCACATGCCTTTGCAATGTGTGGTATTGACTCACCTCTGTGATTCTCCAGCTAACCTATGTACACTGGCAGTTTTGATTTTAACCACGCCTGATCAAAGCCTTTGGTGATAACCTCATAACCTTTTTGTTTTCTCAACCTAGATTTTGAGATTATTTCAGTTAGAACCTAGTCTTTCCAGCCACGTTTTATACAGCTTTTCCTTGCCGAGGCTAGCTCAACCACTCACTGTTCTTTGAGTTAGAATACAGAGTGAGGTTTTGCAGAAATGGCAACAAGAGCCAAAAGCACAAGGAAAGGACAAGGTGATGTATATGTTGCAGACGAAGGCAGCTCACTTTGTAAACCTAAGTAGGCAGTGTTGGAGAGGCGGTGTTTCCTTTCATGAGAGCAGCACGTGCTATCTGCTGTAGGACATGCTTTAGTCCTATTGAATCATCTTAGCAGCTGGCCTTACATTGAATAAGCTGTTGTACTTTTGTGTTTAAAATGAGTTACTTTTAAAAATCTCCCTAAGCTAAATAAGAAGTTTTATTTACAAAATGAAATGGTAATTAATATGTTCCTAATCTACTTAGCATATATATGTATCTTTTGCTGAATTTATGATAGAAAATAGCTGCTTATGAAGTGTTGGCTTTAATCCTGTTTAAGCCTTAGTGTGGAGCAGGATCTTGAACCAGACCTACCTTGGGTGTGAAGAAAGTGCTGCATTTAATGCTAATAAACTGTATTTCGTATTTTAGAAGTGTATTTATAGTGTGCTAGTAGATAGTACAACTGAAGTCGAAATTGAAGGTTTCATATGTAAGTAGAGGGGTTCTGGTATGGTGGAAAAGCCCTCAGCTGGGAGTCAGGCAACTTGAGAACTAGAATTCTAGTCCTAGTTCTGTCACTGAAGTAACTGTATCCTTGGACAGTTAGCTTACTTAATCTCTCAAAAATAAGCAGTTTGGACTGAGTCAGTCGCCTTCGAGCTTTATAATTCTGTGATTCAAATGTATTCAGAAAGGAAACTGTGAGTTATGTACTTTATTTCGGCTTAAGGTGCTATTTAGAAAGCTGTGATGCCAACTTGTAAATATAAGTACTATGTATTTTTAAGTTCAGAAATGCTGATAATATGTTTTAAATTGTAATCTTGTAGAGGACTTGTACATGAAATAATTCCCATAGGCACAAATTTCAGTGAGTAAACCACCGTACTCTTAATATATTTTAAAGTTGGCTTTTTTCCAGTGGGTGTCAGCAGTTTTAGTAAATATAACATTGAAGATTTTTTGTACTGTTTTGGTTGCAAAGAAGTAGCCTCTTTATTTAAATGTTCCAAATACAGAAATGTAATCAAATGCCCTGAATTTCTACATGAGTAATACTAAGTTTGTTTATAATTTGTACTTTATTTCTAGAGGAATTTAAGATCAAAGTGGGGGAGGGTCTTAATAATCAAGTAAATCTAGTAAATGAAAGGGATTTTACCCTACCTTTTATGTATGTTTCCTTTGATTAAGTAGTAATTTTTTCTTTTGCTTTGCACAGACTCAAATCCAGTACCTCAAGCAAGTCCAGCAGCCTAGTGTTGCCCAACTGAGATCAACAATGGTAGACCCAGCGATCAACTTGTTTTTCCTAAAAATGAAAGGTGAACTGGAACAGACTAAAGACAAACTGGAACAAGCCCAAAATGAACTGAGTGCCTGGAAGTTTACGCCTGATAGGTAAACAAATCATACTCCCCAGTCAAGACTTCCCTGACAGTCCCACTACGAGAAAGCTGTGGTGGGACAGCCAAGTACTCGTTTCCACACCAAGACTCAGACTTTTTGAGCCAAAAAAAAAGCCACATTCTTACACTATCCAGCTTGTAATGGTTAATGTAAAACTTACCAGATGAACCTTGTGTTTCAGCTTTTTTCTCTTCCCCTTCCCCTTGCTTCAGAGGCCTGATGGCGTCGGACTATTCCGAAGAAGTGGCCACCTCCGAAAAATTCCCCTTCTAGAACATGTAGACACTTGAGAAGTGTTTCTGTTGAAGAAAATAGAGGGAGAAACAGAAGTCTTAAGTCTGTGGCACACTGTGTCTTCAGACAGTTTGGAGGAATGAAAACCTAGAGATTTAAAATCATGAATTGAACATGTAAAATTCCAGTAAAATGTAAAAATGGAATATGCATCGCTCTTAACCATGAGCATAGTGACTTAGAGACACTGTATATCAGTTTTGCCAATAAGACTGTGGACTTCATGATTGTTGAACTTCTGGGTCAAAACTCAAATGAGGTGAATTTTGCCTATAAAGGTTTTATTTGCTAAAAACCAACTCAGTAGTCATGAGAGGATCAAATAATAGATGTCAGTACAAGTAGTTCATATATTTAACCATTTAGTTTGGGGCTCTATATTACTTGATTGAGCCTTAAATCAATGTGGTTTTAATCAATGGTTTGTTCTTTGAATGGTTGCTAATGCTGTAGATAATCTTATTGAGGACTGTACAAACATAAAGGTGTGGTATCAAACTTAGGTTGAAACTGTTTGAAGCATTATAAACATTCATTTCACAACTAGATTGTATAAGGATATTAGCTGTGATGAGACTCACTGCGTTTTTTTCAGTAGTGAAATTAAATCCCCATCCTATTCAACAGGCACATGTTGAAAGAGCATTGTTGGTGTTAATGGGGGAATGTGTTTCCTTCATTGTATTTGGGCCTTTTGTATTGCACTCTTGATATTAAATTAAATGTGCCTTGAAATAGTTGGTTTTTTTTTTTTAAGTTCAAGGAATACTATGATGATTTTGTTGTACATTATTTTGATTTTGGGGGGCTATGGAGAGCAGACCGATTTTGGAAAAAATGTTGCTGTGCTCTTCAAAGTGAAGGAAAAGGCTGTCTCATTTTTAAAAGACCTACTTTTTTCCAGCTGGTATCATAAAAGACAAGGAGACTTGATGCTTGTTAACTTTTTGACACCTTGTCCCAGGATATTGCAGTAGAAATGAATGTGGGACAGCTTCACAGGTTGCCTGCCTGAAGATTGGGGAAATAATGTATTGGAACTGTGGGCTGGCTTCAGGGAGAAATTTTGTGAATTAAAAAAAGGTATAGTCATCATTTCTAGCAAATTCATTTGATCATTTAGATAAATGAGGCATTATTTTCTTCATGCTTTCATCCAATTCTGGAGGTGAATTTTTTTCGTCAGATCATTCTAAAAGTCACCAATTCGAATTTTCACTTGGTGATAATGGAGTCTAAGATGAGTGGAAGATAAATGTTCCAGATTGTCCCAACGTTTAAGTGCAGTTTTAACAAGGGTGACTTAAGTTCTCTTAATCATTCAAATCAATTGTAAGTATCTTGTATGTTTGTGATTTAGGGAATTGATTGTGGGGCAGAGGGTGGGTTGAAGAAGTGATTTGTGTGACTTTACAGCAAGAAATCTGCTTCTCAAATTCTATTTGTGGGGGTTGGAGGGTAAGTAACCAAATGTTTGAAATTAGCTTATTGTGCCTGCATTAAGGCTTTTGTATATACTTTATGCCATTTAAGATCACAAAGAAATGGCATGTTTTTAGTAGGTCAGAAAAAAAATTTCATTAAGTGTAATATTAACATGTACTCACATTTAACCAGCATCTTTGCCAGTTAGCCAACAGTCACTTAGAGGTCTATGGAATTTTCTTATTGTTGAAAAAATAATAATATGTGCTTATGTATAAAATTGAAACAGCATGAAAAAAGGTGGAGAGTCACTCCTGGATGTGACCTTGCCATTCCCCATTCTGTTCTCCAGGAGCAGTTAATTCTCAGGTATCATGAAGATAATACATGCATATACAGTCATCTTACATATAAATATTGGTTTTAAACCAGTGTGAACATGCACACAGATGTTCTGCAGTTGGGGCCCCCTGCCTTTTTTTAACTATCCCTTGGGCACCTCCCCATTTTTTAGTATACTTAATTACTTCCTTTTTAATGGTTACATAATATTTCCATTGTATTAATGATTCATAATTTTAATCGCCTATAAGTGAATTTTTATTCTGTAAAAAAAATTTAGGTTGTAAACCAAATTATATCAGGTACTATAAATACATCATTAATTTGAAACAAATAGTGCTCAATCAGTACTCTGGAGTAACTCTAATAGAATGGGTTATGGGTTTACTTTGGTTTTTTTTGTTTGTTTGTTTTTATTTTTTTACTTTCCTATTCTGTTTGTGAGAGAACGATTCCCTGAATTATCTTGTCCACTTTAGGTCAGATATTTCATATGTGATACACATTATATTTTAGAGTATGTAGTAGGGATATATTTCAGTATTTTGACAGTTCTCAGTTTGCATTTACTCATTTAGGTAGTGTGTACACCTTTCCAAAATACCCTGACTCCCCCTTGATAACAAAGCAATACATAGTGTCTGTTCTTTGTTATAAATTCTTCCCTTGAAGTATAATCTATTACATTTTCTTTGTGGGTTATTTGATTTTAGGGAATGGGTTTGAATTTATTTTGTAATTAAAAATTATTCCAAAGACAGTTATTTGTAATTGCATTCTTAACCTTTTTGTGATGTGATGAACACAACACATAGTAAAATGACATAAAATGAAGATGTTGAAAGAACAAGACTTGTTTTAATCACTAATTTTAGAAGTGATCACATTATCTTAGAAAAAGCATTTATAAAAAGGTATGACTTTATAAATGAAGTTTTTTTTTGCATTAGAGTTTGTGGTACCTTACATAAGATTCCGTTAGGTCACAAATTATTTGATTTTGCAGTCACATGGGTTTTTTTTCCGATTTTTATTAATAAGTTCATTAGAGATTTACGGGTTAGTCAGGAAACACTGATACCACAGACTTAACAAGAAAACATGCTGGAGCATAAGCAGTGAAGTGAGAGCAGTATGTCTGACAGTGGTGCCTGTCCCTTCCTTCCTGATTTGATTTCTAAGCCCTTTGCTCAGTGAAGACTTAAGTGCGAGGGTGCTAATTTGAAATGGGGCATCTCTGTAGCTACAGCAGGGTGAACAGAGCATCAGCCAATAAAGCTGCCATGTAAAGAATAAAACCCTTACTGCAGGTTGATGACTGGCTTTCACCTGAAGCTGCTTTGAGTGGTAGTAGCCCAAGTTTTACTGTACCGCAGATTTGTGTAAGGAAGCTGAAATTACAAACTTCTGTTTGAATTAAATTAGAACAGGTGTCATGATTAAAAGAACCTTGCAACACTTGAGTCGAGGAATGACGATCATTTACAAAGTGCTCCCATTTAAAGAGGCAAGTGAAAGCCCCACTAAAAGAAGGAAAGCAGAGTGTCAGCAAAAAAATTTTTTAGCCAATAAGGTTCGTTCTGAACATAACTAATCACAAGAATATCAGACTGTAAGTACCAGATCTCAAAGGTAATTATATACTTAAATCAGGTCCGTTTAAAAGTGATCATTTCTGTTATTGCTGAGTCTAAAGAAAGGTAGTAGTTTATTGTGACACTGTTAGGGCCTTTGCATTTTGCACCTGCTGTGTATACATGTAGTTTCTGTAGTATGTTGCGCTAGCACTTGGTAACTACTCTGTTGGAAGTATGCATTCCTAGTTTGGCAGATAGTTACATATTTGCATTATTTGTGTAAGTAACCTCAATCTTATTTTTGTGTCCTAAAGAAATCTTTCAATACCATGAAATAAAATCTCAACCAGCTAACAACATTAAAAATTTTTTAAATTATTTCACAGTTTAAGACAGCTTGAAAGTATATATATTATATGAAGAAGTTAAATGAGGATTTGATAAACAGAAATAGCCTTAAGGCTCTTTTTTAAAAAGCTCTTTAAAAACAGTTACTGAACATGTCTCACTTAATGCAATAAACATTCTTGTGAGAACCGCCTGTTAAGAGGCGTCCTAATTATTGAATGCTGTTCTAACAATGAATATACTCTCATTCATTTATAGGTACTGATGTTCATATATTGTTTCCAAGGAGTGTACATTTGTGATCGATGTTTCATTTACCTTTTATGAATTTTTCTGTTCTATAAAGCCAAGTACCTTAGTGTTTTATTAATATTGTTATATCTGAGATGTGTGTTAATTAACTGGCTTGTTTCTATTTCAAATGATAATTTGGGATAAAAATAGGTTTCAGAATTAGTAATGTAATAGAAACAAAAAGTGGCCATTTGGGTACTTTTTGTTTAGGGTTTGTTTGTTTTGCTGCTGTATTGACAAAATAACCTAAATGCAAAAGACGGATGTGATCCAGAAAAGAAGATGGTAATGACAGGGAGGCATCTGCTGTGACATAGTTCTGTTCTGTATATGTTACATCTGTCACTGTAATAATGGCAAGCAAAGAAGGTTGTAGATAGTTTGTCTTCATTTTGTGATGGATGGCTCTTTCCTTTGCAGCCAAACAGGCAAAAAGTTAATGGCGAAGTGTCGAATGCTTATCCAGGAGAATCAAGAGCTTGGAAGGCAGCTGTCCCAGGGACGTATTGCACAACTTGAAGCAGAGTTGGCTTTACAGAAGAAATATAGTGAGGAGCTTAAAAGCAGTCAGGATGGTAAGGGGTTTTTTGAAAAGTTTGGTTGACTTTGCACTGGCTTTTAAAAATGGCCAGGCATGAATATTAGCGATTAGATTTTGTACATGCAAATCTCTGCCAATGGTTCTATAACGTGAATGAAAGTTAAGTCAGCAAACAAAGCCATTTAATTTTAGTCATTTTTTTCCCCCACTCCTAATTGTTTATTATGCAATTTCATAAGTTTTTGTTTTTCAGGGGTGGGATTTGGTGAGAGAGAGAAGCTGTTGTATTACCAATTTTTAAAATGTAAAATCTTGGAAGTATTTAGCTATTTGCAGTGGTTTAAAAATGAATAATTGATTGTACCTGTTAAGGTCCTTTTTAGTGAATAAGATGTAGTACCTAAGTTTGCTGAGCCAAACCAAGCTTAATCGTCAGCCACCGTAGAGGGTGTGGTGCAAGTGTAGCTGCATCTATGCTGTTTCTCCTCTGTCCGGAAGACTAAAGTAAGGAAAATATCCAAACTGAAAATGAGAATTAGTATTTCTGACAGTTAATTTCAAAGTAGATTGGTAGTCAAGTAGTGTCTTTAAAAACTAACAGTTCAAAGTGATCATTCTTAGCTCTATTTGCAAACATAATAAGTAGTAAATTTTGTAAAGCAGTGAAAGTCTTATAGTCCCCAAAGCCTTTTTAGGACTTTATAGACGTGTATTTTATCAGTTTTCAAGAGTCATTTCCTCAGATTTTTGTTCTGGAATGTCCATAGTGACAGCATAGGCCTCTTGGAGCATTAGAGTTGTGCACAGTTCCCTAGGAGCTAAGCCTGTTGCCCGGTGGAGACAGACCCTGGCTAGGGGTAGGAGGAGAAAGGGTCCGACCACGTGAGCCCACAGGTAAACATCATGGGGCAGATTTCACAGGTTGTAATCGTTGTATATGGTTGAATGGTATGAATCAATTTGAACTTGGTTTTAATATGTTAGTTTTAGCATGTGTCTCCCCCCTACTGAAAACACACTCATTCGTGCATGGCTATTCCAAGCAGCATTTTTAAATACTGTTTTGTGAATTTGTATTTGTTCACTTAAACATTTACTGACTGCCTGGCTTTGTGGCAGGCACTAAGATATATTGAAAGTGTATTATAAGAGATAATAAAGTAGGTTTGACTCTCCTTTGCACAGAGCTGAATGACTTCATCATTCAACTTGACGAAGAAGTAGAGGGTATGCAGAGTACCATTCTAGTCCTTCAGCAGCAGCTGAAGGAGACACGCCAGCAGCTGGCCCAGTACCAACAGCAGCAGTCTCAGGCCCCAGCCCCGAGTGCCGGCAGGACTGCGTCTTCGGAGCCAGCAGCACAGGCAGAGGCCACAGGTAAAGACTGCAGTCGTCTGGTCAACGGACCAAGTAACGGCAGTTCCTCCCGGCAGAGGACGTCTGGGTCTGGATTTCACAGGGAGGGGGACCCAACCGAAGATGACTTTCCTTCTTCTCCAGGGAGTGGTAATAAGGCCTCCAACAGTTCAGAGGAGAGAACTGGCAGAGGAGGTGGTAGTTACATAAACCAACTCAGTGCGGGGTATGAAAGTGTAGACTCTCCCACGGGCAGTGAAAACTCTCTCACACACCAGTCAAATGACACAGACTCCAATCATGACCCTCAAGAGGAGAAGACAGTGAGTGGGAAAGGTAACCGAACTGCGGGTTCCCGCCACGTTCAGAATGGCTTGGACTCAAATGTAAATGTACAGGGTTCAGTTTTGTAATAGTTTTTCCAGCAAATTTTTATACAGTGTCATTTAATTTGGGAGGGGAAAAATGTCCAGAAAATTAACACATACTTTTGTCACAATTTGCCTTTTTGGTGGGTGTGTTTTTTTTTCTCCCCTTTCCTATTTTTTTTTCTTTGCTTCAATACCTCTGCTACTTTGGAAATTATAACAGTTAATTACTTTGAATGTTGATAAAAGGACATTTTGTGTAGGGTCAAGTTATTTTTATATGAGTTAATGTGAAGTTGTAAATGGAAATCTTCCCTTAAGTATAACACAATGATGTCTGTATAAATCCGTGTCTCTCCTAGAAGCTGTGCTGTGTGAGGGCATTCTTACTCATGCTGTTCCTATACTTACGCACCATTCAGACTTGTTAGCGTAGATGTGGGTTTATGACTGCCAAGTTTGCCCGGTATGGTAGTTTTATCACTAAAAGTTGGACTTGTTGATGGAGTCCTGTAGTAGTTTCAGTGTTAGATACAGTTTTTTCCACCATACGTCTGTGCATTTTCTCTTTAGGTGACTGAATGTTTAAGAAATTTGTGTGCATAGTTACTCAGTTTTTATGAACTGTTGTATCCTGTTAATGCATATTGCTCTGTGACTCCAGTATATCTTATCTGTACTGACCAAACCTAAATAAAGATTTTTATTGTAACTCCTTTTATTAGTCGTTTTTTGTTTTTATGTGTGTTTAGCATTTGCATTTATTTTCATTGAATTGCGGAATTTCTGCTCAGTATCCTTCACCATACCACAAAGGTGAAGCTGGAGTCCATGCTGAGTTTTGATTGTGCAACTTAATTTTTTAATAATTAATGGCTTGTTTTATAAAATGAGCTTGGAGTTTAGGAAGATAAAGTGTTTTTCCTGGCTTGTAAAAGTAATTGTTATATAATATTGAAAATAGAAGTTTTATAAAGAATAAAATAGTCACCTAAGTATTCGTTAGGTTTTGGTTGAAAAGCAGACATTGTTTGTGAAATGATTTCAGGTCATTAGGGCATCTGTGTAGTCAGTGATGAATGAAACACTGGCTGCCACTACTGATTATACAAATAACCTCTCCTGATACTACATAGTAAAAGCTGTGTGGGGAGTTTGAAGGAGAAAATGGTTTTAAGATATAAGAAAGATTTGGTTTGCTTTGTTTTCTGTCTTGAACATTAAGTATCAAGTTCTGTGGTATTGAATGGCTTTAACATCTCTAACTTCATGTACATGACTGACATGAGATGTGATTTTTGCTGAATGCAAAATATTTGTTTTAGATACAACTTTTAATAGTCAAGGAACCTCACAAGTGGAGTTAATGACACTAGAAACAGGCACCACTTATTTGACAATAATGCAGGGTTTTTTTGCTTGTTTAACTGGCATACAAGTACATCTGGTCTTAAGTGGCAATTTAAAATACTGCACTATTTTCTGATTAACATTTTGTGCAGTCTTCAAGTAAGTAAAAAATCCTTCACAGTTTTAAATGCTTATGATAAACATTTTTGTGTATGCTAAAATACTAAGTAATGCCTTGATTTATCAAGTAGTGTTTTGGCTTTGGTTTTTGTTAATGTGTGTCCTTTGAACTTGCCCAATTTAAACAAAAGTGAAGCTTCTCTTTTCCTTTTCATGTAATGTAATCATTGATGTACAGTAGGATATTAAAATTTTCAATTGGTGATACAGTGGCTAAACTTAATACAGACATATTTATGTGTGGTTACTGATTTTCATGTTCCTTAATTGCTGAATAACTTGGGCAGAGAGAACCTCAGATTGTGGAGTCAGTATTCTTCACTTCTGGAATTTGATGCTTTACCCATATGACTGAAAAGAGGTGGTAAATCATAATCCTGGTTAAGAGAGTGACCTTGAGCTAATGGGTTTAAATCCTGGCTTCACCTCTTAACTGCTTCATGGCTTGGGAAAACCACCTTATCTCTCTATGGCTCAGTTTTTCTCTGCAGAGAGCATTAGATGAGTACCACACGTGAAGTGCCTATGACAGTACCAAGCACATGATGACTGCTCAGTAAATGTTAGCCATTGCTATTACTATCTAGAAATGAAGTTCCAGTCCTGATGACAGACCATCCTTGATCAGACTACTACAGATAAGAATTTGGGATGGGGGGGGGGGGATAGTTTCTACTCAAAGAACTTGCAGTTAAAGCTTTAATTAAATGGATTGTGATGGCTTTGAAGTAAAGGAGAAAAGCTGCCTATGTTTACTTCCTCTGTTAAGAGTGTATTACCTCTTAAGCGGGACAGGTGGGGGTGCTGTAGCATTCCTTAAATGACTCCTGGAACTGGAGAAACCCAGCCTTGGCAAAAGCAGGATAAATACTGCCAGAGAGAGTCGTTTATTATTATTATTATTATTAAGGTATTGATATACACTCTTAAGAAAATTTCACATGAAAAACATTGTGGTTACTACATTCACCCATATTATCAAGTCGCCCCCCATACCCCACTGAAGTCACTGTCCATCAGTGTAGTAAAATGCCACAGAGTCACTACTTGTCTCAAAGAAGGTTAATTTTAATGGTAGTCAAGTTGGATAAAGCCCAAGGTGAGTAAGAAATTTTTAGTGTCTCCCAGGTTAGCATTATCCCAGAGTGAAAATGTGCCTTAGCATCTTTGACATATATCAAGTACTTGGCCAGAAACTGACAGGTATTCTATATGCATTATTGTTATTTTTGTCCCCTAATGTCTCTAGGGCACTTATTCCTACTTAAGAGAAGGAAATGGGCTTCAAAGGATTAACTACCACGGGATTAGTAAGCTTTGGAGCTGCCTCCAGCATGCTGCTGTTAAAGCTTCCTGGACAATACCCATCCCAAAGCTGACAGCTGAACCACCTCTGATTCCAAGAGCCCACTCTTGGCACTGTCTTTGTGCCTCCCAGCATCCTTGGGAGCAGACAGACCTGCACCTGGGCTGCTGAGGGTGACTGACATCTCGGCAAGCAGTCAGAATGGTTGCTGTGCTAAATCTGTAGGCGCTGGAAACAATGGCAATGCAGTGAAGGGAAGAGACATCCTGAAGATTTTATATTCAAGATGCTGGCTAAAGTAGGAGCGTTTAGTTAAGAACAGTCTCCTTAGAAGTGGTTTGTTTGGTTCTTGAAAGAAATGATAACCGGTTTATGGAGAACAGGAATGAATTTGTAAAGACCTGGCATTATTGGAGGGTGTACCAGTTGCCATCCCTTCACATAAGGTTGAATGGATACCACTGCTGGGAAGATTTTAATGAGAACAAAAGCATCAAAGCTTGATAGGGTTTCCCTTGGCCTCACAGCTGTATTTGATGGAACTGATGACTTGTTTCTAGGACCCTTTTGCAAACAATGCAAAAGCATTCTTTCCGACAGTTTTATCTCCAGATATTCCTTATTTCTTACTAATAGCAGTTTGTCCTCTGTCCCCAGTCATTGCCTTACTGCTCTTCTCTGGTGACACTTCTCTTGGGAGTTCATTTATTCTTGTGGTTATAATTAACACAATCCTGGGTAATGTCATTACCTTTCACCTGGACCAACCACAGGGGAGTCGTGCCATGGAAGTGTTGAGCAAACTCCAGCTGTGAAGTCCACTTTGTTGACTCACTGCTCTCTTCACACCAACAATGGAGTTTGCTTCAAGGGACGCTGGTGAATTCTGCCTTCTGGCTGAAACCTGGCCTGGCCTCCTTCAATACTATTTGTGAAACTTAGCCAAGAAGTGTTGCAAGTCCCCTTCAAGGGAAACTGGCTCAGTAGTGCTGCTATAATGCTCTTGTTCATACTTGGAGACTGGTGGCTACTCACGTTCTCCTCACCAGCCCAAGTAGCATACGGTCCTAGACCCGAGAAGTGATTTTTAAAGTGATTCCCTTCCTCTTCCCTTGCTTGCTCGTTCTGAGTTCCTGTCTGGCTATACATAGCTTTGAGTAGATACTGATGAGTGACTATAATGAGAACTCTCCTGAGGACAGCTGCTGTATAGCCACCCAACAAAAGCAAACAATGATCTCAACTTTCGCTCTTTTAAGTGTGTTCTGGCTAGAGCCTCCGTGAAGGAAACAAGTGAATACGTTCCTTGCATCCAGAAGGAAATAGTAATGTTCACTCATGTACTAGGTACTGGGCATAAAGAATCCTTTGGTATTCATATTTACGACTACAATAAGCTAGGAGCTGTGCATAAGGCAGTATAACAAGGTGGTCCTGCAAAGCTTATACAGTCTAGTAGAAGAGGCAGGGAACTAGAAAATTTGGCATGGTAAGTAGGAAAATAAAGTTAGAAGATGCCAAGGGGTACCAAATGCAGGAGACAGGAAGGCTTCCTGGAGGAAGTGGTGTCAAAGTGCAGTGCTGCATGGTAGCTTGGTTAACAGATTAGTTATATAGCTCACTGAGATTTTGAATAGAGAAGAAACAAGGCTGGAAGAGGTAGATATAAATTTGGTTTAAATGTGACAAAGTTGATGTGCTTACAGGAAACTTTAGCAGACAGGGCTTGTCTGCTCTGGAGAAAACTAGAGATTTCACAGTTGTCAGCAATATAGGTGGTAACTGAAGCTGTGGGAGTGACTGGTATTACCCAGATACTGGTGCAAAGTAAAAACCGGGAATATATTAAAGGACAAAGTATGCCCACAAAGGAGACAGGAGTGGCCAGACATACAGGGGCACTGGGATAGAATAGAGCATTAAGGCAAGGGACAAGTTCCTTAAATTCTTTGGACTCTCATGTTTCAGGAGAGGGAACACATTCCAGACAGAAGAATCTTAGAGTGTGCTGCTGAGTTTTTAGGGAGGACTGCTAATTTTATCACTATTCCAGACCCTATGATCTCTCCCAAGGGAAACACTGTTGTTACCAAGCTTTTCCTTCTTTACCACCCCACCGATGGGGCTTGTGCTCTGGCTATCTGGTTCATTTGGCCCATCCCAATCTCTGCAACATGTTAATGTAGGTTCCCAGCGCCTAACGAGTTCCGTCTGCTCCAAAGCTCTTCAGTGTTCCTCAAGCTTGTCAACAGTTTTCCCTCCACAACCTCGGGACAAAATTCTCTTGCTCCAGTGTTTTCAACAAGCTGCACTGCCTGCCTAGAAACCCTCCCCTTCCTAGCATCCACGACTGTTACTCTAACTGGACATCTAAAATCCTTCACTTCCACCAGGAAGTCAGCTGGGATGAATCAGAATGCTTTCAGTTCATGTAACAGCACAGCTTACCTAACTCAAGTCGGCTTTGATATATTTCAGGAAGAGAGGCCCTGGGTGAGTCAAGAAACCACAGATATTAGCTTGAAGCCAGTTCATGTGGCCAGCTAGTAAAACAGGTTAAGTGAAAGCAAACCAGCTAGATTCTAGATGGGGAACAAAGGTAGCCACAGTTACCCCAAAGTTCATTAAATGCTTACTAACAAAAAATCACCTCTGTTGGT
>JAVSCE010009846.1:0-58645 GCA_032199065.1 Smutsia gigantea
AGAAGCTCTAATAAAGGACAATTCATAAAACAAAACAGCATCCAGACCTTTTCTTTCCTTTCCCACCTGTAAAATGGCGATGCCCATCCTCCTATCTGAGGTCCTTTTCTCCAGCTGAGGTCAGATTCTCATTCTCTGTCGCTTTGTCAGGAAACTTATGCTACCCACCCATTCCTGTCTCCTCTATGCCACTTCTGTCTGTTGTAGCCAGTTTATCCCTTAACCTGATGTCCTGCTCCAACCACTGCCTTCTCTCCATGCTTACTTTCTTTAGGAGACACATAAAATTTTTTGTTAGTCTTTAAAATCATACTGGTGTTTTCTGTTATTATATAAATATAAAAATTATGATTATATATTATATATACAAACATACATTACATGAATATGAAACATCAAATAAATACTTTCTCTTCCTAATCATTCCCCAAATGCATACTCCAAAGATAATCACTATGAGATTGGGTATATATGTGTATAATATATATAAATGTATAAGAATTTCTTACATAGGTGGAATCATATGATACATGTGCTTTTGTCATTTTATGCACTTCAGATATCTTCCCACATCAGTGTGTATAAATACACTTCATTCTTTTTAGTAGCTGCATTTAATTTTAATGGCTTTTTGGTATTCACTGCTCTACTTCACCACCTAGAACAGTGCCTGACACATCAGACACACTGAATATTTGGTGAATGAGTGAATGAATTCTGGTGTTTATAGTCACATCATATTTGAAACCAGTCTCCTGGGGATAAAGAGTTGGGTTATGGTCAGTTTATTGCTATTACAGATAAGCTTGGCCTGAACTGCTTTAGGCAAGGCTATGCCTTCTTTGTTGAATCTTCTGGTTCTTATACCCTCCTGACCCCTCTGCCTATGCTCCTGTGTCCATATTTATTAAAATAGGCTCTGTGTGATTAGTTGAGAAATTGCCTTTGATTGGCATTCACAAGGAATGCAAAGGAGTGAGCATATATGATTATATAGGTTTTGCATGAAGTTTCTGTAGTCCCAGTGTGGTCATCACTGGTGGGGTTCACCAGTAAAATGTGCAGCCTTAAAGAGCTGGCATGTGATTGACATGTTCCTTTGCCCTGCACAAGGTTCCTTTTACATGGTTCCCAGAGGAGAGCCCCCCCAACCCCTGCCACCCAAGATAGGCTTATAGTGTTAGCAAGAAGAATAAACCTTGTTTTGAAAGGCCCTGAGATTTAGCAATTGTTTGCTATGGAAGCAAACCTAACTCCTCCCACTGAGCACACACAGGGAAGGACTATGAGTGTTGCACTGCCCCTGGAAATACCCCATGGGTTCCCTGGCTCATTTCCTCCCCCAAGGCTGGGCTGGGCACTCTGCACCCCTTCTGGAGGCCCATGCTCCAGATATATGAACCTTGTAAGTGCAGACTACATCTTCTTTGACTGACTTTTCCTGATAAAAATTTTCTCTGTCCATTCCTACCTCCCTCCAAAAGATTGTTATCTCTACAAATCTCTACCCAATTCTCTCTCCAAAAAGTGGAAACAGAAAGCCTAGAATAGTTATTTGAGACACATCTTCATCTTTCTCATTGCCCTCACCACGAAACCACCATGCTCCCAGAGAACTGCATATAGTGTCTCTGAAACCCCTTCTGTTTCTGGCTTCCTTGTTGGGCCTGATTTGTTAGGAGCATGGAGGAAATCTGCACTGTCACTCTGGCACTCCTTTCATACTCATTCCGGAGAGATGCTCCTTGGTGTTGGGGGTCTGCAGCAGCACTGGGAGAACGAGCCTTGGGTCACATGCACTTCCCTTCCATTCTCACTCATGTCCTGAGTCAGGGTTTACCCCAGGCATCTAGAAGGAATGCAGTGGGCGTGTACCCTCCTTCATCCTCTTCCTCCAAGGTTTTCATCATTTTTGCATGAGTAAGCAACCACACAGGCCACACCAACCACCACTTCAACAGAACAACAAAAGGTGAATTATTCCTGTGTCAAAACCTACATCAATTTTTGTGTGTGCATGAGCTGAGTCTGTCCCACATATAATGAACCATGAAGGATGCCTGGGGTTGACCCTTGACTTAACTGCAATTTGTTCTGTGCCGTAGCTTAACAAACTGCAAGCAAATTAGAAGGGCATTTTGACTGGTTTTTGCAGTAAAACAATCCTAAAATTTAGTCACCTAAGACAGCTATTTATAAACAAGGGTTCTTAAGGGCAGCCTTCTTGGTGCGGCTCAGACTCAGCTGATACTAGACTAGTTCACTTGTCTGTGATCAGTTGGTGAGTTGGCCGGGGAGGCTAGTCCTGATGGCCTCGCTTGCATGCTGGCAGTTGGCTGGTTATCAAATGGGACAAAGAAGGGGCATCTATCTTTCATCACCTAGCAGGTTAGCCTGGGCTTCCTTAAGTGGTGATGGACACAGGTTTCCAAGAGCAGCATCAGGGCAAGTTCTAATGCACAACGCGAGTTGCAATGCTCTGCTTGTGTCATATTTGTTATTTTTGTCCTGTTGGCCAAAGCAAATCACAAAGCAGCCCAAACTCAAGAGATGAGGAAGGACTCTACCTCTAATGGCAGGGGATTATTAAGGAAGTACATACACAGACAGGAAGCATCTGTGGCCATTTTTGCCATCTGCCTTAAGAAGGCTGTCTCCAACCCAGGCGTTGGGCCTCCTCTGGATAGCTTTTTAATCATAGGTGGAGGGTTCACTCCACATACTCATCCCACTCCCACCAAGACGCTTCAGATTTACTTCTGAGTCACTCCTGAATCATCTCTAGTTCCCCAAATCTGTACCGGTGTTTCTAACACTAAACAACGGTTCTGTGTGATTTTGGATAAGTTTGTCACTTATACACAATTATAGAAATGGTTTCCAAATCAGAAACACCGTACTTAAAATTCTGGTAACACACCATTACTGTGTACATTTTCAACAGGTGGAAGAACAGAGTGCTGAGTTATTTTAATCTTGATTACTTCTTCACTTCAAGTACTGGCATTCCTGTAATACTTCATAAGCTATCTCGAGATAAATATCCTCCCCTCTTGCACCCGACATTTCATTCTCTGTCTGCACATTTCTCCTTTATGGCTTCCAGATTCTAAATTATACTTGGAAGGGTCAGATACACCTCCAGGATTACAAAAACATAAGCACGTATTTTATTTTAATATTTGTTAACATTTGCATTATAGAAATCTAAAATTGCATTATATGATCTAGTAGCCTTAACCATATGTGGTTCTTGAACCCTTGAAATGTGGCTAGTTTCAAATTTAGATGTGCTGTAAATAAAAAAATGCATACAAGATCTTATATCGCCTGGATATATCTGGAAGAAGGAGTGTGAACTAGAAGTAGCGCACTGGCCAAACTGGAGTTCAGCTGCGCAACAGTCAGCAACACCGTAGGAGAAAGTCCAGGTAAAGACTGAGTTCGGAGTCAGTAAGAAGCTGATTGGAAGAGGGCAGAATTAGGGCTCCCAGAAGCAACTGAGTCAAAGGGTGCTTAGAACCTCAATTCTAGCATCAAGGTCCAAGACCAAGAGCAAGTAGCCTTGTGGGACTCGGGGCATAAACCTAATCTTGCCTTTCCCGGTAGGAATGAGAAATTGCTATCTAGAATTGTAAATACATTTGACCTTTGAACAATGTGAGGGTTAGGGGAATGGACTCCCTGACAATTGAAATCCATGTAGAACTTTCCTTCCCCCCAAATTTAACTACTGATAGCTTACTGTTGACTGGAAGCCTTAATGATAGCATAAACAGTCAATTAGTATGTATTTTGTAAGTTATTTGTATTATATAGTATATTCTTATAATACAGTAAGCCACAGAAAAATGTTTTTTAACATTGTTGCCACTTAAAAATTTTCCAATATATTTGTTGAAAAAAATCCATGTATAAGTAGACCCATGTATTTCAAACCAGTATTGTTTAAGAGTTAACTGTAATTGATTCTATAGGGATGGATAAAAAAATACCTTGGTTCAGTGTGGGTGGGCTCAGCAATCCTCAAAGCAAAACCTGAGTACAACAAAGCTCAAGTGTTGAGTCTGGTGGAGTTTGGAAATTAGTGTGAGAAAAGGCTACTCTTGAGAAGCACTGTCTTCTAGGAAAGACTGTGACTTTGGTTATGAGTTTGGACTGCCAGGAGCAGGATGAAATTAAGAGACATATGCAACAAAAAATTATGGAGAAAGTTCAATTTCTTTCCTGATGTTCTAAAGCCTAGTAGGGAGGTAGAAGTATGGTAAGACACATATTATCTGAAAAAATCACTGAGACAATATTTGAGGGCAACATTCCTTGTTGTTATTCCTGATATACTTAAGATACCTAGTGAATCACTTTGCTGTCATTCTAGTCCGGTAGAACAGGCAACACTGGTGCCTGAAGCACTGAAAGAGCATGTGCCAGACGCTAAAGTGGTTTTGAGTGGTGAACTATGAAGAGAGGAAGGTTCCACGAGACCTTAAGAATATTTGGAATGTGCCCCAACAGCCAAAAGATACACCCAGTCCTGTGGTATGTGTCTTACAAAAACAGCAAAAGACAAGTGTTTACATACATAATTTTGATCTTCATGGGAAGTAATATATGAAGATATGCTGCTTATCTGAAGGTAAGATGTTTATTAAAAAAAGACAAGGTCTGAGAAATACCAGGAAATGACCTTCCTTCTGAATTCAGTTGCAAAAACTTTTACAGGAATTCAAAAATCCAAAGTGCTTACCTCTCACCAGATATAACTGGGTAAATTATGATGTAATATTGATTACAGCACAGTCAGATTTCAACTTCCCTGGAGAGAAGGGAAAGCTAATAAATCCACCACCAACTTGCTTTACTTGAGAAAGAAAATTCAAGATGATACTGAATATGAGTTTGAAAAAAACAAGCATTTAAAAATATTGAATAACTTGAATGAATGTCAAGTTTTTGGAAGACTATTTTGAATTATTCCTTCTATCTAAAAAATACCTACTGTGTTGAAGCACTTTTCATAAATGATTCCATATAATCTTATAGCAATCATGATTTCTTTTATCCCCTTATCAAATAATGTTAAATAATGCTTGTCAAAATATTTATAAACCTTAAGAGACTGAGCCAGGATCTGAACCAGGTGTGGGCTTTCCATTATAACCTAGTACTTTCTAAATGATATAAATAGTGGTAAAAGAAAAAAAAAGATAGGTAGGGCCAAGGAAGTTAACTAGTAGAGACAAGGAACTTAAAGAAATGGGGTTAAAGTCTAGAAAACAGAAGTATTAGCTCCCTCCTTCAAATCATGAAAGGACTTAATCAAGAGCTACTGAATGAATGAATATTGACATTCATACAATCCAATGACTTTATTCAAATTTTTATATTTGTGTGTGAGTATATTTAATTCTATACAGTTTTATCACACATGTAAGCTTGTATACCCACTACAGTCAAGATACAGAACAGCTCTATCACCACAAGGATCCCTTGTATTGCCTTTTGATGCTGTACCATTCTACATTACTACTATTTTACGTTACTGCCATTCTGTACATGCAGTGTATGAATGACTCCATTTCTCCACATCTTTGTCAGCATTTGATGTTGTCATCATTTTTTATTTTAGACATTCCATTAAGTGTGTAGTAATATCTTGTGGTTTTAATAATGTACATTTCCCTAATGGCTAATGATGTTGAACATTTTTTCATGTGCTTGTTGGCCATTTATACATTATTTTCAGTGAAATGTCTATTCATGATTTTTGCCAATTTTCTAATTTTATTGTTAAATTTTTTTACTGTTGAGTTTTTTTAATTTTGGTATTATTAATGTACAATTACATGAGCAACATTATGGTTACTAGACTCCCCCTATTATCAAGTCCCCACTGCATACCCCATTACAGTCACTGTCCACAGTAAGATGCTATAGAATCATTACTTGTCTTCTCTGTGTTATATTGCCTTCCCCGAATCCCCCCCCACTATATTATGTGTGCTAATCGTTCATACACCTTTTTCCCCCTTATCCCTCTCTTCCCACCCATCTTCCCCAGTCCCTTTCCCTTTGGTAACTGTTAGTCCATTCTTGGGTTCTGTAAGTCTGATGCTGTTTTGCTCCTTCAGTTTTTTCTTTGTTCTTATACTCCACAAGTGAGTGAAATCATTTGGTACTTGTCTTTCTCCACCTGGCTCATTTCACTGAGCATAATACCCTCTAGCTCCATCCATGTTGTTGCAAATGGTAGGATTTGTTTTCTTCTTATGGCTGAATAATATTCCATTGTGTATATGTACCACTTCTTCTTTATCCATTCATCTACTGATGGACACTTAGGTTGCTTCCATTTCTTGGCTATTGTAAATAGTGCTGCAATAAACATAGGGGTGCATCTGTCTTTTTCAAACTGGGCTGCTGCATTCTTAGGGTAAATTCCTAGGAGTGGAATGCCTGGGTCAAATGGTATTTCTATTTTGAGTTTTTTGAGGAACCTCCATACTGCTTTCCACAATGGTTGAACTAATTTGCATTCCCACCAGCAGTGTAGGAGGGTTCCCCTTTCTTCACATCCTTGCCAACATTTGTTGTTGTTTGTGTTTTGGATGTTGGCCATCCTCACTGGTGTGAGGTGATATCTCATTGTGGTTTTAATTTGCATTTCTCTGATGATTAGCAATGTGGAGCATCTTTTCATGTGCCTGTTGGCCATCTGAATTTCTCCTTTGCTTTTTGTTTGTTGAGGTGCGTGAGCTCTTTATATAATTTGGATGTCAACCCCTTATTGGATATGTCATTTATGAATGTATTTTCCCATACTGTAGGATGTCTTTTTGTTTACTGTTGAGTTTTAAGAGTTCTTTATTCAGATATTGGTTGTTAGTCAGATATATGGTTTGAAAATATTTTCTCCCAAATTATAGCATGTCTTTCATCCTCTTCACATGGTATTTTGCAGAGCAAAAGTTTTTAATTTTAATGAGGTCCAATTTATCAATTTTTCCTTTTATGGCTTACACTTTTGATGTGATGTCTAAAACCTCTTTGCCTAGCTCTATAGACTAAGATTTTCTTTTATTTTTTTCTAGAAGTTTTATAGTTTTACATTTAATATTTAAGTCTTAGGTCCTTTTACATTTTCTCCTGTGCTTTTTTTCTAAATTTTTTGTTTTACATTTAAGTCCAGGACTCATTTTGGTTAATTTTGATATAAGGTATGAGATTTACATCAAGGTTCTTTTTTTGCTTATCGATGTCTAGTTGCTCTAGCACTATTTGTCAAAAAGACTACCTTTTTCCCTTTAATTTGCTTTTGACAAAAATCAGTTGAACATATCTATGTGTAGATTTATTTTTAACTGCCTAGTATGAGCTTAATTCAACAAGTATTTATTAAACCCCTGCTATGATCCAAGAACTAGACTAGGTGTTAAGGATGTAGCACTACCCAAACCAGACAAAAATTCCCATACTCAGAGCTTATAGCCTACTGAGAAAGATAAGTAGAAACAAAAAGATAAATTAATGTACCACAAAGTCAGGAAGAGAAATACTATGAAAATAAAATAATGCAGAGTAAAGTGGTAGGTGGTAATGCATGAGGTGAGGTGGGCAGCACATATTAAATAATATGGTCCAGGAACTCCTCTCTGAATGTTTGACATCCGAGCAAAGAGTTGAATTCAGCATGAGTAAATGATGCAAATATCCAGGGGAAATTTTTCCCTGAAGGAAAGACATGTCATGCAGGAGTGGAAGGCTAAAGACAGAGCCTATGGGAGTAACCTGTCTAGAAATGGTGGTTTCTTAGGCCAGGGTGATAGAGTTAGATGTGATTAGCAATGACAGAATTTGGGATGTATTTAGATACCATTGTTGATCTTCATAGTCATTTCTTTTTATGCACTCAAAACTTCTTTCTCTAATCTTTCTTCAATATATTTTTTCGAATAGACTTCCAACCCTGCTAAATAAAAAGGAAGGTAGAGTATCATGGTAAGTAAAAGAGCAAAGGACTGGAATCCATTTTGGGTCAAAGAATTGTTGGAATTGAGATAATAAAAAATAGACCTATATTATTAAAAATTCCCATAGTCCTAACCCAAATACTTTTCCTGTTCTCTCAAAACCATTTCAAAGGAAGAATCAACTGAAATGACAGGACTGATTAGATGTAGAGGGCAAGAGAAAGGAAGAGGGAAAGAAACCTGTGATTGACAGTCTTGGAAAGACTGGTGCTATTTAAAAGAAATATAATGACTCAGGTTCAGAGAGCAATTATAGGATAGGCCCTAATGGCCTATTAGATTGATTCTAAGAGATGTCTCATTAGCTAATTCTTGTTCTGGTTCGGGAATGTATTGGGGGTGGGTGATGTCAGCCAGGGAGGCTGAGTCTCTGTAACTGCAGTCATTCTGTGTATTGATCATGTACATCTGGCCCAGATGAGTGGGCTCAGCATTTATCAAAAGCCCCCAGAGTCTAGAATTGCTCCAATGTTATAAGGCAGTGCACAGAAAGGAGTGTTTGTGTTCTCAGAAGTTCTGACGAGGCTTTTATTCAGATGAAATCATCTCAACAGTGCATCCACTGTGATGGTTTTGAAGTCTGGAAACTTGACCTTTGCCTAACCTGGAAAGTGTGACTTATCTCCATGTCCTATAGTCCACACCTAGATTACTTCCTTCTGTGTCTTTTATATAAGCAAATGATTTGATTTACCCAAGCATCTGATCTTCTCATCAACCTGAACTTCCTCTTGACATTTGTCAATACTGTGAACAGTATCATTTGACGAGATTAGTGGTAACAGTGAGGTTCATGCAAAGTCCTCATACCCATCGTGTCTAAATCCCTGTGAGGACAAAGTTGGGACAATGAAGGGGAGAGAAGTACGATATTGGAAAGCCTAGGTTGTCTTAGCATCCATAGTATGAGATAGCTAAAGCCTTGAGATGTATAATGGGAGTAAAATTTACCAAGGGGCCTAAAAACTTTATTCTCAAATCCCAAGGATCTGGTCTAGCGGAATAATCTGGAGAACAACAAAATCTAATAGCCTGCGTATTCTTTCCTGCCCTGGTGAAAATCAGTGAGCCTGTAGAGGGAGCCAAAACCGCACAGATGACACTTCCGGATCCTGAGACTTCACTCAGCGTCTCACCAAACTGGTAGCATAGGAATGGGGACATCACGTATAGGTGGAAAAAGGCAAAAAGTGGTGGCCAATAAAAACACTGAAAAGATACATTCTACTCTGAGGAAAACGGCATTTTCTCCTGCATCTGAATGCATTTTGGGTAAGAATATTCTAATAGGAAAACCTGCCATTACCCCCCTAGGTCACTAGGTTATGGAAGATCCACCCTCTTTCCAGTTGTTTATTTAATTTTTATTGATACATACATACAAAAAAAAGGCAATTGCTTGAGTATAGAGCTAGTTGATTTTTTTATACCCTGAATCATGCCCTTGTAGCACCATCCAGATAAAGAAACAAAACTACCAGAACCTTCACAGCCCAACTCATGCCTTCTTCCCAAGATGGATTTCTGTTCTAACTTTGAACACAGTGAATTACTTTTGCATGTCTTATCTCTCACATAAATGAAATAAAGCAGTATGTACTATTCTGTGTCTGGCATCTTTCACCAAACATTTCGTGTTTTGACATTCATCCATACAGTCTTTCATACCATTGCTGTGGTATATTTCATCATGTGATTTATCACAATTAATTTATCCCCTCTACTGTACATAAGCATTTTGATAGTTTCCGGCTTGGGGCTACTGCAGATAGGGCTAGTATAAACATTCTGTTGCATGTCCATTGTTGAACAGATGTATGCATTTCTGAGGATAATACCCAGGAGTGGAATTGCTAGGGTGAACCAGTGGAATCAGGTTCATTTGCTTGCACACAATGGAAAGCCAAACACTGAAGCACGGTCTTTTGCAGACAGTTTTATTGCAAGGCCTCAGAACAAGGAGATAGGAAGCTAGCTCACATCTGTCTCCCCACCCCAACCCAAAAGTTACACTTTTAAGGATAAGAGCTCAGGAGGAGGAGTTTGGGGTATGTAAAGGGTTGGTATGTGGGAAGGGGAGGTTTAGAATGTCCCTTGGGCATGACCAGTTATCACCCCATGCTTCAACAGGGGACACATGTTCATTTTCAGAGGGAGTTAGCATGTGCATGGGGGAGATTTTTGGCAGGTGATAGCAAAAGGTCATTGACCCAGTTGGCAAGTTTCTTCTGCTCAGTCACTGGGAATCCATGTTGATTTTTAACTGTTGGTTTTTAACTAATCCATGTTGGTTTTGACTCATCCTATTATCTTTCCAAGTTCAGGTCCCTTCTTATCTGTTTTCCTGCAACCCTGTGTACAGAGTACAGTTTCACTAGATCATAAAGCAGGTACATGTTCAGCCTTAGTGTTAAATGCCCCCAAGTTTTCCAAGACAGTTGGATGAATTTACACTTTCACCAGCAGTTTTTCAGTTATGATTGCAATACATTCTTGCTAACACTTGGTACTTTATTATTTCAGCAATTCTTCTGGGTATGTAGTAAAAAGTGCACCATGGTTTCTATTTTGTTTTGTTTTCTATAGTTGCTCTTTTATTGCTGCTAGCAACAAGCCCCATTGATATTCTCGTTACATAACTATGTACCTACACTTGAAATTTCTTATGAAAGAGACAACCATGTCTGGTCCTTCGTGTTTGTGAGTGGTCTGTGTGTGTGTGTTTCCTTGACCTACTTTTAACTCTTAAGGAAATCAACAACCACATAAAACATTCGACCAATTTTTTCTCTCCAACTTCCCTATGAAACAAAATCCAGCTGTAGCTGCTTCACTTTACTTTATTACAGTTAAAGTTCATAGTTGAATGAGCAAATTAATTTCTTGAAAGACTTAATTTGTTTTCTGGAGAATTTTTGTGCTCTATAGTATGCTGAAATGTTCTTTGCTGTTTGCTTTCATAGATATAAGGGAAAATATTTCATCAGCTTATGTGTTCATATCAAAGGACTTTTAAAATTTCATTTTATTTTAAAAAGTTACTCAATGTATTTAAACTAAAAAAAAACAAAACAAAAATCTTCCCCCATTTCTGCCACCCCTCACCTTCCACTTCTGGCAACCACGAATCTGTGCTCTGTATCTATGAGCATGTACATACGATTCCACATATAAAAAAGAAAATGCAGTATTTGTCTTTCTCTGACTTATTTAGCATAATAAGCATAATACCCTTGAGGGCCACCTACTTTGTGGTCCAACTATGTACTGGTTTTAATTTTAATTTCCTTGATGACTAATGAAGTTGATCATGTTTTCATGTTTATAGGGCAGTTGAATATACTTTTTTGTGAAGGCTTCTCAGGTCTTTGGTCCATTCTTTTGTGCATTGGTTATGTTTTTCTTATTCATTTGTAAGAGTTCTTTGTGTGTTTTGGACATAAGTCCTTCGTTAGACATTGGTATTACAGATATCACTTCCCGGTCTGTGGCTTGACCTTTCACTCCCTTAATGGTGTCTGTATTGGTATACTAGGGCTGCCATAACAAAATATCAGGTTGGGTGGCTTCAACAACAGAAATGGAGACTGAAAGTGTGAGATCAAAGTGTTATCAGGTTTGCTTTCTTAAGAGGGCTGAAAGGGAGAATTTGTTCCAGGTTCCTCCCTGGCTTGCTGCCGGCTGCCTTCTTGCTATGTCTTCTCATGGTCATCCCTCTGCATGCACACATGTCTGATATCTCTCTCTGTGTCAAATTTCCTTTCTCATAAAGACATCAGTCATACTGGATTAAGTCTTAATCTAAAGACCTCACTTTAACTTATTCATATTTTTAAATATTCGATCTCCAAAATACAGTTACGTTCTGAGGTAGTAGGGTACCTCAGACTTGAACATATGATTTTGAGGGAGAAGGGGACACAATTCAGCCCCATTCAGTGGCTTTTTTTTTTGAGATCTGATGTAACTAACATACCACAACATTTACCATTTTAAAGTGTACAATTTGTAAGGCAACCATCACCACTTTTTAATTCCAGAACATTTTCATGACCTGCAAAAGAAAATCCATACCTTTAGCAGTCACTCTTCATTCCTCCTCTCCTCCATCCTCAATTACTCATCTACTTTATGTATCTATAGATTTGCCTTTTCTGGACATTTCTTGTAAGTTGAATCATACAGTATGTGGTCTTTGTGTCTGGCTTCTTTTACTTAGCATAGTGTTTTCAAGGTTCCTCCATCCTGTAGCATGTATCTGTACCTCCTTCTTTTTCATGGCTGAATAATATTCCATTGTATGGATGTACCACTTTGTTTATCCATTCTTTAGTTGGGTTGTTTCTGCTTTTTGGCTATTTATGAAGAATGCTGCTTTGACCATTCATGTGTGCCTGTTTGTATAAAGATATACTTTCAATTATCTTCTGTGTAAGCTAGGAGTGAATGGCTGGATCATATGGTCACTAGCTTTTTGAGGAACTGCCAAACTTATCCACAGTAGTTAAACAGCATCTTACATCCTTACTAGCAATGTACAAGTGTTTCTATTTCTCCACATCCTCCCCAACACTTGTTTTTCTCCATCTCAAAAAAAAAATAGTCACCCTGGTGGGTAGGAAGTAGTATGTCATTTGTGGTTTTGATTTGTTGTTTTCCTAACGGCTGAGTGTTGCTGAGTATCTTTTCATATGTTTTTTGGCCATTGTACATCTTCTTTGGAGAAACTTAATGGTGTCTTTAAATAAATAGAAATTCTTAATAATGACAATTTATAACTTCTTTCATAATGCTTTTTATGTTGTATATGAGAAATATATTCCTACTTCAAGATCATGAATATATACATTATTTATTTGTTTATCTTTCATATATAGATCTATTATCTATTTTGGATTTCTCTTAGGTAAATGTAAGGTAGAGGTCAAGATAGAGTTTTTCCATGTAGCTTTCCAACTCACCTAGGAAATATGTATTGAATAAAATATCCTTTCCTACTACACTAAGTTCATTTGTCACAATTAAGGAAAATATGAATTATATATATATTTCTGAAATCTCTATTCAGCTGCATTGTCTGCTTGATTCTATTTTACCAACACCATACTGTCTTAATTAACATACCTTTATAAATCTACCAGTCTTCAAATCTACCAGTATTAGTCTTCCAGCTTTGCTCTGTCTCAAAATTATCTATTATTCTTGGCCCTTTTCATAGCCCTGGGCTCTCCTGTTAAACTCAGAAAAGGAACACATCATGGTTTTTTTTTGGTTTGTGGCACTATAAAATGAATACATTCAACAGAGTTTTAAAAATTAATCTTTTGTACTGTCTTAGCTCATAGAACTTCAAACATTCCTTTATGAGATGGTGTTGAAGACTTACTGTGAACTAAGCCCACAAACGAAATGGTAAGTGTAGTATATGGCAGAGGCAGTTCCTGTCTTTAATGGGTAGTGGTCATAAATTACCAATGGGATCAAAGTGTTCTAAATAGAATCAAAGTGGTATCAAAATGCAATATAAAAATAATAGTATGTACATATAGGTTGGCAGATGGATAGGGCAGTGAAGTTGAACATAAACTTAAAAGCACTCATTTCTTCATTTTACATAGTACATAACATATTAGAGACTCAGGCGGAAAGACTAAGGTTAACAGGGAGGGCAGTATAAAAATCTTCTCAGGAAGAATTAAACATTTCCAAAGGAAAGACCTGTAGATACATGTCCCATTTAAAAATAAAACAAGCATACAAATAGCTAAACATAGAAGTCTATGATGCTACAAAGAAGTTCACCCTTAGAGATGCCTCACGCGTATAGAGGTACCAATCAATATTTTACGGTCCTAATCCTTCATATGAACCGAGAACAGGGAATGTGCCAGAAACCCCACCCTATAATTAATATTTTCAGAGACAGAAAAAATGATACTGTATCCATAAAGAAAGTATAAGATACTACTTAAAAGGAATATGTAGAGAACAAGGACAAGCTATTGGAAATTAAAATATGATAAAAAGATTTTAAACTTCAATAAAAGTCTCAAAATACAAAGCCAAGAAAATCTCCCAAAAAATAGAACACAAAGAACTAGATACGGGAAGCAGGGCAGAAAAGAAAGATTTAAACAATACGTTACTGAAGGGAGTTCTAGAATGGGGGGGAAAAAAACACAAGTAAGACAAAACAAAATAAAAAGAAAATCACAGAAAAAATTTCTTAAAATTTCCCCTGATCTAAAGCACACGCGTTTCCAGATCAATAAGTTCAAGCAAGTACCCAATCCAATGCATGAAAAGTGAAAATACTAAAATCTCCCAGAGACAGAGAGAGAGAGGAAATCATCAAGTTTGTAACAAAGGTTGTTCCATGGCAGCACTGGAAGGTACATGATGATGGAGAAATGCCATCAAAATTCTGGGAGAACTTAGACTTCTACAAACAAGCTATCTATTAATTAACTGTAGCATGGGGGAGTAGGGAGGCGGAGATATTTTATTTAAGGACTCAAAGATTTAGTTCCTGGGCACCTTTTCTTGGGTACTGTCTGAAGGAAACATTCCAGCAAAACCAGGAGGAAATAAAACAGATGAGGACTTGGAGTAAAAAGAGAACAACAAAAGGAAGACCTAAGACATAAAAGCAAATGGTTCATTTCAGACCCACTGACCAGAGGGCCTGGGAAGGAAGTCTCCAGGAATGGCGGTGAGGAGGTGTGTGGAATCTCAGCAGCATCTGATGTGTCCGAGCATTAGGAAATATATTGCTAGACTATGACAGATCTAGTGCAGCATGTAGCAAGAATCAGCAACAGGGACCTAGAAAACTCAACCAGAACACAAGATAAATTATTAATGCCATAAAAATTAAAGAGTTGTCTTGTGAGGAAACATATTCAGAGGTCAATGTTTGCTTTATGGCTTAGCAATGACCAAGATTTGCTTAGTCATAATAATGTAAACACTGCATATCCATTTGACCAAGGAGTGGGATATAACTACACTGTGAGAAAAGATGATGTATAAGGGAAGTAAACTCTATTCTTTCTTGATAGTAAGTCAGTACACAATGGTTAAAAGTAATAAATAAACATCAGTAGAATAAGATTATTATTTGGAAATACATAGATAAATATCATAAGAAAGAGTTAAAAGAGTTGAAAGTGATTGTTCTGAGGTAATGAGACCAAAGGGTAGGAATGAGTGGGTCAGAATACTAGAGTTTTCATTACAAGTCTTTTTGGGTTATTTGACTTTTTAATTATTTGCTTGCATTATTTTAATAAATTATTAAAAATAAAGCTGCACAAATAGAGGCTTAGGTACATTATTTAAAACCATAAAGATCAGTCATCAAGGAAAGAATATAAAATTAAATGACACTGGCCAATGGAGAGAGAAGAGAGGGAAAGTGGAAGCTAAATTGATCATTTTGTAGCAGAAAATCAAAGTATATAGTTTGGAGATAAAAAGCCAGATGATATAGTGTGTGCATCCTCTTCAGAATGATTAAGCTAATCAGCAGAACAAAAAACAGAATGCGACTGAGGCAGAAAGAGGGAAGAACTTTATTTTCATTTTCTATAAATGCCTTTGTAAGGTTTCAATTATTTTCATATGCATGTTACTTTCATCATTCTAATTATTAACTTAGAATTAACAAATAAAATTACTGTGCTGTAATTCACACCAGTATGAAAATGTCTTCACACTGACCCCCACAGAAACTGCAGGGAAGGAAATACGAATGACTCTTATTTCGGATTCCCCTGAATCTTCTCTACAGCTTGGTGCCCAGACCTGGAATGGATGGCTCTCTGTTGGAGTCCTGCGATATAATGAGTTACAAGAAACATTTATTTGCTTATTCATATGACCAAATATATATTTCCCAGGTACACTGGGTCTTTATCCACAGTTCCTGAAAACGCTTCAGAGCCTTAAGGGTGAAATGGGTGTCTTGTCATGTTATTAAGAGACTTTTGGACCCACCCAAGGTCAGGGGCTGGAGGTTGAATCAATCATAACTATACAATGAAGCCCACACAAAAACCCAGGAGAAGAGCATATCTCTTTCTTGCCTGCTGCTTTTCTGTGAGAGAACCATGAAACTCTGGGGAACCAGAAAGCTTCCACAGGCCACCGAGCCAGGACCCAACCTCCACAAGGATAGAAGCTCCTTTATTTGGGACCTTGCCCTGTATATCTCTTAATCTGGCTGTTAACTTGTATCCTTTACCGTATCCTTTCTTAAAATGGGAAATGTTAGTATTTTCCTGAGTTCTCTGAGCTGCTCTAGCAAATTAATGGAACCTAAGGGGGAGATTATTGGAACCTCCAATCTGTAGCCAGTTGGTCAGAAGAACAGGTAACTGCCTGGGGCTTTTGACTGGGTCTAGAGTGGGGGGGGTGAAGGGCAATCCTGTGGGATGGAGCCCTTCACCTGGGGAATCTGGTGCTGTCTCCAGGCAGATAGCATCAGAATTGAGTTGAGCTCTCGGACACTCTACTGGTAAGCGAGAATTGCTTGGTGTTGAATGTGGGAAGGTCTCCTTACACACACACACACACACGTGCATGCACACACTGGAATTGTGTCCAGGAACCCAAAAGGAGTTGTACTACTGCTGTGTGTAGATTACTGTTGTGTATGAAGAAGAAAAAAACACAAGTACATTCATGAATTTTGGGGTATAAAAGCCCTGAGACTAGGGGAAAATAGAAAGGTAAAGTGTTTTTCTTAATAAAGTGAAGGAAAAGGGTTTTTGGAGCAGTGGGAACAAGAATGGATAAAGTGTGACAAGGAGAGATTGGAGAAGGGAAAGTGTCAGATCAGAAAGGACCACAGGCTGTCGTGTCATGCAGAGAAAGTCAGCCAGAAAATATTCTTGGTGGCAGAGGAAGGCAATGGTTGTGTTAATAAGAAAATCCACAGGCCCATAATGGAGTCATTTAAAGTTAGGGCCCCCATATCAGTAAACCAAGATTTAACACCTAACCCAACCGCAATTTCAACCCTCTCCAGAATATAACCTTAAGCCAGCCAAACTGGAATCTCCTGGATACCCTTCGTTCTAAGGAGGGTAACCTTGCCTAAATAATGCACTCCTTGCTAATAAATTCTTTCCTTTTTTTAATGCTCTCTCTCTCTCTGTACCTTTAAAAACCTTTCCTCTTCTGTAGCTCATTAGAGCATCCCTCTGCTTGCCAGATGGGATGCTGCCTGTTTCATGAATCTTTTAACAGGGCAAACTACATATTCAAATTTACATAGTTGAATTTTGTTTAACAGATTTGGTGGCAGCATAAGGACCAAAATCAAACTTCTGACGGCATTTGGGGTCAGTGAGAAACACAGGCTTGGCACTGCATAAACCCTTTGAGTTCACTGTCTTTCTCACTGTTTCCAAGGGCTGCTGGTGAGTTCCTCTCAGTTGAACTCTGCTCTTCCTGTGTTGGAGCTACCCATCTAATTGGCGTTCTCATCCAGGGTTAAGGGTCAGTCTAGACTGACAGGAGGCTCTAACAGAGAGCCAGTCCTTAGTCCTTGGTTCAGTCTACAATTCTCAGGTGTTTGGAATCTCTTTCCCAATTCAGTCCACAGTCCTAGTTTGCTGGAGTCCGCTGGCGCAGTCCATGCTGGGAACTGCTGGTGATGCCTGCATGGATTCCTTTTGGCCAGTCTGCAATAACTTCTACACTCAAGTCTTTGATTCCAGTCTACTGGTGGCAGCTGCAGTTCTCCATCTGGGATCCATCCACAGTCCCCATTCTTTGAGGTTTGTTGGTTTAATCCTTTCCCCAGTCACCAGGTCTGTGGCCACAGTTCCTCTTCCTCCATACTACAAGTTTTTATTAATGTACACATGAGGTAAGGGCTTAGAAAAAATACTAAGTAATAAATAATAATAAAATAGAACCCTTAAAATCCAGAATTAAATGCTTTAGTTTCTGGCTACCTGCTTATGTTATGTCTAAAAACTATGGTCCTGGAAGTGGTGAACATTTACAGAATTGGCAAAATTTCACTAAATTGCAATGGTTGTGATGAGAAATGTTCCAATTAGAAAAAATCATTTAAGAAATGCACATTAAAGCAAAAGTTTCAAAATTCCAAAAATGCCCTCATTGTTTTGCTACAAAAAGCTGATAAAAATTTTTTTAAACACAAGAGGTACCTAATACAGAAGACTAATATTTTTGTAGTTCTTACAATTTTCCTCGATTTTCCTTCATTTGAGCACTCATTCTAGTTATCCTCTGTCTAAGTTGCCTTTACATGATCACAAACTGTCTTGCCAGTGGGTTGCACCCCTGGGCAAGTTCACTATGGATTCAGTGTAACCAAAGAAATGACATTAGAATGTTCTTGGGTGAAAGGGTTTACACCCAACTTGTTCTCCTGGTGGTAGGTCGAGCACTAGAACTACGTTTGCATCCAACAGTCCGCAGATCTGTAATCCTCCATTGTCTCTGCCCCCCACCCTCCCTCCATGCAGAGCACTGGGCAGGGCTCTTTATATAGAGTCAATAATGACGCATTGCCCACACGTGTGTAGTGAGCTAGCCCACCAGGCCAGCTGAGAATCCTGCCACAGGAACCTTCACTTTATCCGCAACATGATCACAAACAAAAGTCCACTACGTTAATGACCTTACAGACACCCCCACATCTACCTTTGAAGGAAGGTCCTTACGAGCCCCTCCCCGAGTTGGCGAGACTCTACGGGATTTTCTGGGAAACTGTTGTGATTCCCTTGAATAGCCAAGGGAAAACTAAAATCTAAATAAATATTCCAACATAGGTGGATGGGTATATCCATCCTTTAATATCCAGGCTACAACCCAATTCCCTGAGAAATTAAAAAGCAACTATGCTCATATTGCAAATCTGCAGAACTAGAAATGCAGCCCTAGTGGCCATTTAAAGTTCACCCATCCTTACCAATCCCCAAGCCTCCCATGACTCCAAAGTGTTCTCCAAATATTGGGAATTATCCTACTTATAATAATCTTAAAAATCTCCCTGGCACATTGTACTTCCTCAAAAGCTTTAAATGCATGTTTGCAGCCTCTAACCACTACACAAATGGTCGTCCCGAGACTGGAACGTCAGAAAAAGAACAAAGAGGAAGACTAATTAAACCACTGTGAACCTCAAGTCATAACTTGAATATCACGGAGATGAAACAAGCATCATGATTTGTGAATACCGAAAACAAAGGATGACTAGAAGCTGGGGGAACTACAGAACAGTAGCTGAGAGTAGCGGTAATGCCTTAAATTTGAATCACATATCACAATTAAGCTGAGAGTCTGATCAAAAGGGGGGGATCGTTAAGAAGAAAAACCATAGATGCATAACGGAGTCACTTAAAATTAAGGCCCCCTTGTCAACCAAGATTTAACACCAAACCAAACTGCAGTTTCAACCCTCTCAGGAATGTAACCTTTAATCAGCCAAACTGGAATTTCCTGGAAGTAAAGCCCTGGGAGACCCTTCCCTTTTAGGAGAGTGACCTTACCTAAGTAATGCTCCTTGCTAATAAATTCCTTTTTTTTTTAATGCTCTCCCTCTCTGTGCCTTAAAAAAAACCTTTCCTTTTCTGTTGCTCTTTGGAGTTTCCCTCTGCTTGCTAGATGGGATGCTGCCTGGTAAATGGATTGTTTAATAAAGCCAGTTAGATATTCAGATTTCCTTTAAAATTTTTGTTTAACAGCCTTTTAAGATCACAGTTATGTGATATTCAAAGCGGGAGTCCAGTCTTGTGCGGCCAGCCATGTGCCCTTCTGCTAATTCTTAAGCTTTAGTTAAAGTTTGCTGCATAGCTCTCTTGTGTGATTGCTGTGTTGAAGAAATCAAGGAAAAGAGATGATATTCTCTATTATTGATCAAGAGGCAGTGGAGAACCAGGGACCAGCCACAGTAGGTAAGTAAGCATGAGTGCAAATGAGATTTCAGAGGAGGCAAAAAAATTGGAGGAGGTGACTGTCAGAAAGATAAGGTTCCCAAGAATATCCAGAGATATAAGAGGGACACATGTGGGGTAATCACCGAGGAGCCAGCCCACCTGGCCTCCTCAGGTCATCTTGCCACTTCTCTGCACCCCTCTGCAGGTCTCTGTGTGCTTGGATTTCTCATAGTCAGACCTACTCTGCTGGAAAGACTCCCCTCAGTCTGCTGGACAGTTCTGTTCTCACAGAGGGAGAGCTGGATGGCCCTTCACCAATAACTCACTGGTATGACAGAATGAAAACCCAGTTCCTTTATCTGCAACTGGGACAAAATTTAAACCAATTTATAGTCCAGAATTCCCTTTTCAGACAAGGCTAAGCCACTCTCTGTAGACTTTCCCAGCCACCCTGACCTCCTTCTCACCTTTTTCCTTTCCCCATTTCTCCTTGGAGCATTTCCTTAATCAATTACTTGCACATGAATCTTCTTGTCAGGGGCTGTTTTGGGGGAATCTGATCTCAGAGAGATACAAAGCCCATTTTAATTAAAATATCGAATAAAAGAGTTGGGATACTTGGGGATTCCCAAGAGGACTACCTGGGTTACAGACAGATCAGGCTTTTGAAGACTTCCAAGTTGGTTATTATTGGGTGGATGGGCTGTCAAGCAAAACTGCATATCCCTAAAGTATAAAGAGAAAGTGAGAGGGTCCAGGGAAGTACTGGATGTCAAATAGGGAGAAAAAAGAGAAGACTAGCAGGGAGATGTGATATTTGCCCTGGAACCAGAGGGTGAGTAGGAAGTGAAGATGTAGGGTAAGGGCGCCTCAGACAAGGCACAGGTGTATATTTTCAAAGACCCTATATTCCCTGAGATAGACGATAACAGAAAAGGAAGTTAATCAGAGAAACACAGGTAGTGATTTATATGAGGCCCTAATTTTTCATTATCCAGAAATCAAAGTGAACACAGAGACATTGGATTTTTGACAAGTGATTATTTATTTCTGCTGTTACACCAAAGTCAGGAACACAGAAGCTTAAGGTGAGCTAAGCTATAAATCAAAAGTTTCACATTCTCTGTGGCACTAAGAATATGAACCGATGTGCCTAACGCAAATATTGTTTTCAGCAAATAACAGTACTTAAGGAACAGTACAGTTCTTAATGAGAGAAATGTACCTAATTCTCTATCTTGGGGGGTGTCAGGGGAATTAGATGTGCTAATTCCTAACTGGCAGTCCTCTTCAAGTCTCTCTCTTGCCCAGTTGTTCAATCTCCAGAGACTGCTTGTACAACTGCAGGGTCATTTTCACATCCTCTGGGCTTGGGAGACACCGCATGAGTTTTCGGCCTGCTAGCACCTGCTCACAGCCCTTATTGGTGTCCTAAAAGAGAGAAAGGGATGAATTTGGAGAGGCTTCTTTCCAAACTGTGAAAGTGTAAGACTCCTTCAGGATGCCTCATGGATGAAAGCAAAATTCAAGTATCAAGACACTCCTCAGGACTGAGAAAGGGAATAAAAGATTATTTTGTGTCTCAGCAGCATTCAGCCTCTGGCAGGCCTGCACTGTGCTCAGGCGCCGATGAGGAACTGCTGAAGCAGGGGAAGGAGAGTGCTGCAGAACACGCCACAGCGCCCCTGCAGGGACGGCCGAAGAACTAGAGCTGGGGGACATGCAAAAGCAGGGCTTTATTGGTAGGAAATACAGAGCCAGGGGCCAGGTCACCTCTATCTATGGACCCCTCCTCTCCCAGAGCCTGGTTCCTCCTGCTATACAATGAGAGAATTAGAAGTTGTCTTAACAAGCTCACTAAGTGTTTTGTGGATGAAAGTGCTGATTCCAAAAGCGATTTAAACAACTCAGAGATGAATCCTGACAAAAGCCAGATGTCCTTAACGTTGGCTGACAGTGCTCTGGGACAGGTTCCCGTTTTTAGAACGTGATAGGACACCCTGAAATGTGTGCCACTTATCCACTCACATGTGGGCACCCCTGGGTACCAGGTTCCATTCTCGGAGCAGATGATACTCTGAGAGCCAACCACACTATATCCAGAGTCACACCGGACAGTGGCATTTTCAGGACCAACACACTGGTCTTTATCCCCAAACAGATTTCCATGTTCTGTCTTTGGTTTCAGACACAGAACCGTAATGGAAACACAGTTTTGAGCATCCCGTGATTCTCAGGATTAGATCTTACAATAGTGAATACTTAGGGGTGAAAAATACAGATAATGAATTATAATTGCACATTGAGAGTTTTTCTTTACCTCCACTTACAGCATGATTATAACAATAAAATTAATAAGAATTATCATGGCATTGTAAACATGAAATGCTGTTATTACCTCTATTTTGCTACAAAGAAAAATTAGAAGCAGGTGGTTTATGTGATTTGTCTAAGGTTACACAGCTTTTAGGTGGCATGGTTGTGATATAAACCCTGGTATTGTGGTCCTAAAATCTGAGTTTTCAAAACTGCTACATCTCAAAACCTCACTCATTTCATGATCTTAAGTATGTAATTTTTATTCTCATCTCCTTGATATCTTCCTTTGTTGAATGGAGACAATGATGGGTCATTTGCCCCTTGAGTTGCTGTTAGCAATGTGATTGAAAAAGGCACAACTAATCTAAGTGGTCAACCAGAAATCTCCTATCAAGTCAATTTCATTATGAGAAGGTGGTGGCATGCATGAGATACTTCGAGGATTTTGGAAGTTATCCATAGGAGTCATCATTCAAATTTAAGCAGGTGCTCACTAAAATTTTGCTAAATCCTCACCAATATTCTCAACTTAAAAACTGCTATCTCTAAATGAAGACAAAGAACTATACGTACATTGATATTTCAGTTATGATAACAACCAGTGTAGAAACTGCGGTCCATTTAATAACTAGTGCATGGTGCATTGATCATTCATTTGGGAAAAACAAACTCTGATCTCTACTTTCCACCATAAATACATAGGAATTCCAAGTGGGTTGGAGATATCAATGTGAAGGTAAAACAATCAAGCTCTGGAAGATAAAATGGAATATTTGTGTTGTCTTATTGTATTTTTTAAACAAGACACAAAAGTCTCTAACATCAAGGAAAAGATTGACAAAATGAACTAAGGTGGAATTTAGAACATTAGTTTATCAAAACTGGAACATTCACACATTACTGGTGGAGATGTAAATTGTTATAACCACTTTTGAACAAAATTCGGCATTCCCTACTGAAGGTGAACATGTGCACACTCCATGAAGGAGTAATTATATTCCTGAGCTTATCCTTGACAGAAATGCTTGCACATCTGTACCAAGAGATATGCATAAGAATGTTCATAAAAGCATTATTCATAGCAGCCTAAAATATGAAAAACTCAAATTTGTAAGATACATCAAATGTGGTATATGCATCTAAAGAACTATTATAAAGCAATGAAAATAAACTATCACTACCTGTAAGACATGATTTCCCAAAACGTAATGTCGAAGAAAAAAGCTAAACACTAAAGAATACCTGTATGATTTCCTTTGTACAGAGCTAAGTATTGGTAACAGTAATCCATGGTGTTAGAACAGTGCCCTCTTTTGGGGTGGAGTTGGGAGTAACTGAGAGGACATGTGAAACACTTCTGGGGTGCTGGTAATCATAATGCTTCTCTCCATGGGAGAGAGTTTCCTGGTAGGTTCACATCGTGATATCTGTTGATCTGTACACTTAAGATTTGTACACAGTTCTGCAGTATGTTCCATTTAAATTAAAACTTTTATTGAAAGGAGCAGAAAGTGACCTTCTAGATGACCTCTGACAACATACACATTGGTAACACATTATCTCAAGAGTGATAAACTGGGTGAAACTAGATAAAACTGGAGTGATGGAAATTTAAAGTTTTTTAAACTTTTCAAATATAAGACCATAGGCAAATATTAACTACACAAAATGAATACATAAATCAACTACAAAATTCTAAGCACCACCTCTGGCTGGGAGGACTCTATTATCAGAACTTTCATGGAGTCCTATTTTCCCACCAAGGGCTGTCAGTAAAGCTGGAGTTACCTTTACAGTGAGGAGCTGGAGACAACCAGTGTGAATTTCTGCAGGTGATTTTAGCCTCTCCAACCAGACATATCCCTCATCACATTCACACTTCACCACAGTAGTAAAGGATAAAAATGAACTCACATCTTCACAGAATCCATGAGCAATGCTGGGAAATATTCTGCAATCTTGAATGGTGAAAAAGAAGGGTGGAAAAGATGAGCTAGAGTTGAATTATCCAACAATTCAGGGTGAGAGACTCTTCCCATTTCATAGGACTTGTTATTAACTCACACTGCTGAGGTATATATCATTTCCTTGACCAAATCACTAGGAATGATTTATTGAGCTCTTAACCACTTGTTAAACACTGTGTTAATCATTTTATATATGTTATACCATTTAATTCTCACATTAATTCTCTAAGGCAGTATGGTCATCATACCTATTCTAGAAAAAAGGAAACACAACCTTAGAGGGGCCACATTCTACAGAAGACCACAGCTACAGAGTGCCAGTAACATAAATCAAAGTTAGGGATGAAATTCAGTTTATAAATCAGTTGTTTGTGTCAGTCCAAAATCCATTGGTACTTCCTGGAATATTGCTGTTTTCTGCTTCCTGTGGTGATCATTGGATATGTATTTTATATGGCATCACTGGATGTTTAAAGGCCTTTAAATGGAAGTTTGGCTGAAGAACAGCCAAAGTAATTCTTCTTCTTACTTACAAAGTCAACAGCACCATATAACTAATGAAGTAGGTGACTCAGAATCGGTTAGAAAACTCTTTAACTCCCTCACCCAAACCAAAGACATTAAAATGTCAGTAGGCAAAATCAGAAAGGAAGATCCTGGTCAGACCTGACAGGCATTAAACACCATTTCAGAGGCTTAGGGCCATAGATCATTGGAAGATGTAAGGAATAGAAAAGAAAGGGAAAGAAAAACAAACAGGAAGAAGCAATGGAAAGTTTATTGATAAGCTTGGTAAGGCCTTCCTCTACCCTTTTAGACGCTAAGAGAGGGGCACTCGGAGATGAAATGGGAGGACTGAAAATCCCCTGAGTATCAAGTTCCTTAACCTGCACTGACTCTATAACCTAAGTTAATACTGTCCCTCAATAATTTTCATGCATCTGAAGTGAAAAATCATCTTCCAAATACAGACACTTCCTTAATAAATCCATGCTCCTTCCCTCACCACTCTCCGTGATGAAGAAAGCATGGCTTCCACACCTTTGAATTAACAGGCTAGCTCACACAAGATCTTTCAGCTGTTATTTTAGTGCCAGGATTTTCCCTCTAAGCTATCCCAAATCCTCCATTTTATGCCACGATAGCTCATTTCAGGCAATATGTTTATAAATATTTTAAATTTATTATGAAAATTAATTCTTTCAGATAAAAAAATAATGTGAATTAACAAGAGGAAAAAACATCACTTAGCTTAAAGGATGTTTCCATTAAAATAATATAATGACTAATTAATTTCCATAACAACCCGTCTTTAACCAGTTCTTCTAAGTTTTCTCAAACCTTTTCCTTTCCCATTCATTGGCAAAAAGTGTCGCTACATTTCAATAACAATGCTTTCTATTTATATAACAGTTTACAATCCACAAAGTGCCCTATATTTTTACTCTAGAAAATTTACGCAGTATTTGTAATGATGGAAAATATTTTTGCTATTTGTAATGATGGAAAATATTTTTGCTGTATGAATGGAAATTTTTTTTCTAATCCATCAGTAACGAAGATTGTCAATGGCATAATTAAGTTATATAAATTTGTTTTAAGCATTTTAGAGTCTTTAAATATAAGAAATTGATTTAAAAATTAAAGATTATTCCTCACAGGGATTTTTGCATAGCAACACTTTGTTATCCTAGATATAATAACAGCTGCTCTCTGAATTAGAACAATTTCTTTTATATTTTTTAATTGTTCAGTTTTATTAATACATCATTTATTGTACTCTCTCAAAAAAGTTATGACTTACCACAGTTTAGCTCTATCTGATCATTTTTAACTGGGCATTTTTCTCCATATCTTAGAGAAATGACCTTCTTTCCCCCTTAACCACTGTACTCACCACACAAGCCAGCAGGGCAATGCTGTAGGATCAAGACCGCAAAGAGGTACAGTGTTGGGAAAATGCTCTGCACTCTGGGGGGCATGGTAGAGTTCCAGACATGCTGTACTGGGCTCAGCATCCCCTGACACCTTGAACCAAGATGAAGAAAAGTCCTCTATGAGCTGAATTGGTGCCTAAGCCAAGGAAATCAGTCTCTGCAAAGCCTCAACTGTGGGTCACTAAAGGGGAAGGTCAGGGGGAGTGATTAGAAAGCCAGGTGCTGAGCGCAGCTCTGACGGGGGTAAGCTGATGAGCTCCCATTCTGGGGAGCAGAGTCTGGAGCTCAATGCAAGAGCCCACTGGCATTCTGGATGTATTTACTATTGCAACCCCAAGACTGCCTTGCTGTTTGGATGGGGCACGCGGTGAGCTCCTTTCTGTATATATACATGATTCCTCTCTAAGTAAATAAGAGCCCAAGGCACATAGGAATCGTAGCTCACGATGCACAGTGTATGTGATAGGCTCTACAGGAATTAGAAGTCATGGCATGAGAGAAAATAAAATGTTTGAGAAGTGGTGTCTGTCCAGGGAAGTGGTTTTTTCAATCAGGGGTATGAGTTGCCTATAGAAGAATGGGTTTTATAAAAAATCTAAAAAATTAAATTTCTTTCTAGATAGTACATGGTCTAGCCAGAACAGAGTAATACAAGTCTCTAGGTGTGCTAGTCGGGAATCCAGTCCAAACAATACTTATTCTTACAATACTTCGGTGGGAAATTATTTTCCCTAATTCCTGGGTTTTCTTATGTACATAAAACACCAGATGATTTGATCTATGAAACTATTCTTTTGTGGAAGCTCTTCTACTCTGTGTTTACAGCACAGAAAAGCATGCACTGAAAGCTCATTGGTTGAGGATGATGGATTAAGAAGCAAGGACAGTCTGGATGATTTTCAGAATATCTGAATGATGCTGGACCCAGGCAAAGCCCAGTATTTTGTCTCTAAGCACTAAAAGACGACTGGCTGGAAAACACATGCATTATGCTTTGTATATTGTTAACCCCAAGACTGTTTCCCTTAACCATTTGGGACTGCCTGGCTATTCAACCCAATCATATCCTAAATTTAATCTTCTGAAGTGGGACAGATGAAACTACTGACCTAGATTCTGTATCTCCCCCAACTGCAGGTTATCTGTTCCTGGAAGAGACAAAGTGGTCTGAACAGAAGAGTAAAGTCTGGTAATTGTCCTAAAGTAATCTTCACTACTCAGCTGATCTGGTATTGTCATACATCAACAGCCCAAATGCTTCTCTCTCAAAAATAAATGAGAAGAATTACAAAATATAACTGAGCAAACTTCTTTGGAAGATTGAGGAAAGCACAGTTAAATTTCAGCTCCCAGTGAGAAAGGAAAGCAAGTGAGTCCACTAAATGGTTGCTTCCTTTAGAAAGAGGAACCACAGTAAAGAGAAGCAATTTAAATGATTAACCAGAAATTTTTATTCATCTGCTTTTAATCTTTAAGCATGCAGTGTACCAGAACTTTACATAAGTTATCACAATTGACCTCAGAAAACCTTATGACAGGGCTCTCACCTTCCCCATCACCTAGACAAGGAAACAGGTTCAGACAGATTCAATAAACTGTCCCCAAACCTCCCAGATAAATAGTGGCTAAGCTGAATTAATAGTGGCTAAATACTGAACCCGAGACTGATTCCAAAATCCAAGCTTTTTTAAATGTGAAAATAGTTTCCCCTTTTTGCCCAGTATGGTTTCCTGTCAGGACACTGAACAAACTGGGAACAAACCAACACTGCTAGCCTTTAGCCAGTGGTATGCCCACCTTCCGTAGGCTTCCACTGCTGCTCTTAGTTAATGGTTTAGACCTGTGACCTTCTCCAAAGAAAGTGCTGGGATGACAGGAGCCACCTTGTCCTGATGTACGGAGGTAGTTACACCCTGCCCCCCAGGAGCAGCCAAAGCCCAAATGATACTAGGATACAGAAGTTCCAACTCCTTGCCTCAAGTCTGGACAATTCGGTGGCACAATTGACACTCCAGAGCCCACCATGGATCAGTGAAGGCTACACTTCACCTGAGAACACATCCTTGCCGACAACCTTCTCTCCTTATCCTGCTGTTTCATTCCTTACAGTGTTGTTTACTTGTTTACTTTTTCCCTGAAGAGCACACCATCAGAAATTCACGTGCATGGGAATCTTGTCTAGAGAAATGGACTGACAACAGTTTGTAACACAAATAGACTTAGGAAGCAAACTCTAAGAATGGGATTCTAGAATTGGATCACTTACTAGTCAACTGGCATTCAAGACTCCCTCACGGGAGATAAGTGGAGAGCTGATGTTCTGGCTTGTGGTAGTATTGCAACTATGAACATTTTCACCTAGGAAACTGTCATGGGGCATAGATGGAAGGAAACGCCTTAGCTTATGCAGTATCTCTGACCTTTGAGAGGGGCAGTGGAAATGGCAATAATAAGGATTGTGAAACTGGGTCGCTAGGTATTGCTGATGCGGGTTCAGTGTCCCTTAGCTGAAAATGAAAGTTCAAGGCAATCAATCACAATTCAAATCCAAGTATGAAAGCCAGAAGCCCTCCTTCTTAGTATTTAAAGAAACACTTATCTCAGGTAGCTGGAAGGCTGACCATGCTAAGAACCAGGCTCAGGATATAATCATGAAATAATAGTAGAACTTCAATAAAGGATGAATTCTTAGTCCTAGCAAGTCTCCTACTAAAAGTCAGTAGTGGAAGTCCTTATGGAAGGAGTGGTGTCTTGAGACTTGGCAGGAGAATATCTGGATAGATGCGCTACAAAACCTTGAACCCCAGGTCCCCCATAAATCAAAAAAAACTTTATCACTGGCCCACTTCCCTTTGCCATAAGATACTGCCCCCATTGCTTGAAGACCATGAAGAGGAATCAAACGTGGGTGTTTACCTATAAGGCCATATTGCCTTCCTCAAGATCAGCCCCCAGCTACCCTCTAGGGATTAAACTAATAGCTGGAGTCAGTTTTCTGCATGAACTAAGGTCATGCTGGGCCTGCTGAGAGAGAGGAAAGGAATCATGTGAAGCATCTGTACGGCCTGGCTAGCATGTTAGGAGTCCAGAGAGTATGCCTAGGAAAAGATCCTACAGCTGGATAAGGGAGAGTTTGTCAGGATGGGGACATTTGCCCATAATACAGGATTTAACACCCTGGCAGGTACCCTGGAAATACATTCTTGTATGCTTCTGGGATGCTTTTGTAAGCTTTGGAAAAATGATGGTCAACATTAAATGGTATGGTGATGGTATAGCTGCCTCAACAGACTAAGTAGGAAATGATCAAAGGCTCAGAAAAGTAGATATGTTAGAATGATCTATTTTCTAAAACCAGAAGACCCACCAGCTATTTTCTTCACAAGAACCCTGGGCATGTACCATTGACAGAGCAATAAAGAATACACCAGTGACAGGGACCAATATTATAAAGAAATTCAATAGTGGCTGGCCCTCTGTAGGCTGCATCTTATGGAAGGAGATGCTATTATTGAACATGGCTACCTAGTAGCAGTAGGAATTATAGAACCCTGGGATAGCAAGGCTAAGTGACAGCACTTAATCTTCAGAAGTAGGTTGGGTGAAAAAATACAGGAGGGCCGGGACTAGGATGATGCAAGAGATGTGCCTAGGATGCAAAATTACAGAAGGCACTCATTCTCAGGGTTGTACAAGCACTGATCTTGTCAGTGAGTGCCTCTTTAGAGTAAGGATGTAGGCTAGCAAGATTGGGATGCAGCCAGAGAAGAGACCACCCTGACCTGTAGGAATCTATGAAGAGGGTAAATACAATATGGTGTTCCTTGGGGTAACAGCCAGCCAACATGGTTATTGCTTGATATATAATCAACAGAGAACAAGAATGAATTATCCAAAGGCTGAAGTCAAACACTCCAATAAAAAGTCATGATATTTCGCCCAATTATCTTGTTTTTCTTGGCAATTTTTTCACCAATCCACTGAAAGTGAGGACAGAGCCCTGTAAGAAAGTACCAAATAACTCTATAGCAAGCATATATGGTAATTCTCCAGTCCTTCCCCAAAGGAACCATCAGTAAACCACTTAAGTAATTGTGCACCAGAACCTTTATAGACTTGTTGGATCTGAATGATCTCTGCTACCTGGGAACAGAAAATGTCACCATGAACCCAGTTAAAATAGGAATTACAGGGCCAGGTAATAAAAGGATTTCTAGTTCATGTTTATCTCACAGTGACCCACTGGGTTTACAGACCCACCTCATTCTCAAATGTTTAGCAGTTTGTAGGAACTTGACATTAGTTCTCTGACCTTTGGAATGACAATTATCAAAGTAAGAAAACCCATGTTAAAAAAAATCTATAAATAATATCATTTAATGCTGAAACACTGAGTGCTTTTTTCTTAACGTTTGTAACCAAAGCAAAGATATCTACTCTCATCATTCCTATTCAGCAATATATTGGAGGTCCTTGTTAGTGTAATAAGGCAAGAAAAATAAATAAAAGGCATATGGTTTCAAAAGGTAGAAACAAACTGTGTTTATTTGTAGATGATGTAATTGTTTATTCCATAAATTCCAAAGAATGTATAGAAAACCTACAAGAACTTAATAAGGTCACAATACACATGGTCAATATATAAAAATGAATTGTATTTCTATATACTAGTGATGAAAAATTGGAAATAGAAATTTAAAAAGTATTACTATCTCAAGGGCAATATGCTTTGTGACAAAAACTATTTTCAAAAGATCACACACTGTATGATTCTACTTTGTAAAACATTGCCAAAGTGACAAAATGATAGAAATGGAGAACAGATTCATAGTTACCAGTGTTAGGGATGGTGGGCCAGGGAAAAGGAGTAAGTGTGAATATAAATGGGTATTTCCAGGGAGTCTTTGTAGTGAAGGAATAATCTGTATCTTGGCTGCTGTGGTTGTTACATGAGTCTACACTGTGATAAAATAGCAAAGAACTATACACACAGATGAAACAAATTTAAATTTCCTGATATTACTGATATTATTATAGTTCTCAAATATGTAACATTTTGGAGAAACTGGGTAAAGGGTACATAGGACTTCTCTGTACTGTATTTGCAACTTTCTATGAATCTGTAATTATTTCAACATAAAAATTTTTTTAAATGATACAAGCTCTATATGGTGCATGGCAGTTGAAAACTCCAAAACATTCATCAAAGGAAACCTAATGGAGTAATATACCATGTTCATGGATTGGAAGACTCAACATTATTAAGATATCAGTTCTCCTCAAATTGATCTAGAGATTCAAAGCATTTCAATCCAAACTCCAGCAGATGTTTTGCAGAAATTGATGAGCTATTTCTAAAATGTATGTGGATAAGCCAAGGACCTACAATAGCCAAAACAACTTTTCAAAAGTATGAAATGTTGAAAGCCTAACACTTGTTGATTTCAAGACTTACTATACACCTACACGATCAATGCATTGTGTATTGGCATAGGAATGGACTTAAACCACAATGGAAAAAATAAAGTTTAGAAATACACTAACACATATATGGTTAATTGATTGTAGTCAAAGATGCCAAAGTAATTCAGTGGAGAAAGTATAGCCTTTTCAACAAATTGTATCAGAAGAACTGGACATCCATATGCGAAAAAATGAACCTTGAATCTTACCAGTCATGAAATGTAAAAATAGCTCAAAATGTATTTGATGTAATGTAATCATAGATGTAAATGTAAATCTAGCTTATCTGGAGATGACTAGTTTAAGAGAGATAGTATTTATTCATTTCTCTTTGTATTCTAGGGTCTAATCTTTGTTACAAAATTAGATCTTTAGCACATATGTGCCTGGACCTCAGTAACTTAACTCCTTATAAAAGTGTCAATGCTGACTCACGTTTTACTATATTATCTCAGTTTTATAATGAGATGGCATATTTGGCTTTTTGAAGAACACATGAACTGAGGTTGAAGGCATTATCTGTTATGTTATTCACTGTTCCTTGTAAAATAATCCCTACAATGAATTTCTTTTCTATTTTCATGACAGAAAAAAAAGCTTCTCTTAATGTTTTTCAGATTAAATAACTGACTCATTATATTTCCCACTTCAGTTTTACTGAAAATAAATGACCTCAAAATTACTAATATAAATTAAATTTTAGTAAATTTACTTCTATCTCTTTCATGATTTTGATTTTTTGTTTTTATGTTAACAAGTTCAAATTGTGTATATCTACTATAAACTGTTATATTCTAAAATTTTTTTGAAATTAAGTTTGTACTGGGTACTGAGATAAACATAAAAGAATGAAAAACTATTTAAGAAATCTCTTCAGCACGAAAAGTTTTCAGTTACATAAATATGCATCATTTGTTAGGATCTTTTGCTTCCCTCACTACAAAATGGCAGCTCAATCTATATTCTCCATTCAAATATATTTTTCATTTGAAAGTCTCTGACTCACCAGTTCCATCCCTCCAGGCTCTCTCAGTATACCTGGAGAGAGAATGAATCACACACTTATATTTGTTTCCCTGTAGTCAGAGAACAATATTTAGCAACAGAAAATTTTAACTGACCTTTTGTTGGGCTATATTAGTGCCAAATTAGCATCTCATGTAACTTCATACACTCTTTATTTATGATATAATTATTTGACATATACTGTGGGCAAATCTCCAAGGGGACTAAAAAGATGAATTTGTCATGGAGGACGGAAAAACATTCCACTTCAAACAAGGAGACAAATGCAATTGCTCTGCTTCTAGGGATGAGAGCAATCATTGAAGTGATGGTGCAGTGTAAATAGGCTGGGGGCTTTATTCGGGTTGGTCAGCAGCTCTGTCCAAGGAGGTCATCCAGAGATGGGGCCCCTTCCTCTTTGTTGCTCCAACATCCCCTAGGATGCAGTCTTCATCAGTGTGGTGGAAACTGGCCCAACAGCACAAATGTCAGCATTTCAGCCCTCATAGGGCAAAAGAGGAAGTAGAAGGCAAGCAGCTTCCTTTTTAAGAAAGTGAAAAGGAAGTCACACCCATTGAGAGGTTGCCCCAAGGCAGGCTCTTGCTGAGGAGTCATGTACCCTGCTGACATTTAAAAGGGTGGTAGTAGTTCTATTAGATAGAGCAGGTCAGGGACAGTGGATCCTGGGATATGATTAGCAGCCTCTGCTATAGCGCCCAATAAGGAAAAAAATAGCTCCCTGTCTAATCTCCCCATATTCACAGAACTTAAATCAGTTTATGTGGTCTCACCCTTAAATGTGAACATATAATCTACAATCATCATCAACAGCAGAAGTTTGCAGAGACTAGAACTTCCGAGGAAACTATTACTAATAGTCTCTGAGATTATGAACAGTCATTATATCCGTAAAGAACAGAATGCTTTTTTTTCAGTCATGGGAACATTTTGTAAAATTAATGAAATAGTTGAAATACAAAGTCAAGAAAATATCCCTGAAGAACTTGGGGGAGGGGCGAGATAGAGATGATTGTGTAGGAAACAGAAAGAAAATATAAGACAATTACAGAATTGACAGAGGTTCAACATCAGACCGGTAGTATATCCATAAAGACAAAAGAGAAACAGAGAAGAGAAAATTACTGAAGAAACTATACTAAGAATATTTCTCAGAAAAAAGATGATTTTCCTTGGAGAAGAAAAGAGATTAAAAATCATACATGATCACTAAGAAAAACAGTTTTTGACTTCTCAGTTGCAATATTGAAAACTAGTATATAAGATATTCTTTTAAAGTTCCATAAGAAACTTATTTTTAACCCAGTTTTCTACATTCAGCTGAATTATCAATTAAGTATTTGGATAAAGACAGCTTCAAATATGCAGGGGCTCATGGACTAATAGTTACCAAAGGGAAAGGAACTGAGGAGGATGGGTGGGAAGGGAGGGATAAGAGGGAAAAAGGGGCATTACGAGTAGCAGAAGTAATGGGGGGGCGCGGGGAAGGCTGTACAACTCAGAGAAGACAAGTAATGATTCTATAGCATCTCACTACGCTGATGGACAGTGACTGTAATGGGGTTGGTGGGGGGGACCTGATGAAGGGAGTAGTTTAATAACCATAATATTGCACATGTAATTGTAGATTAAGGATACCAAAATAAAAAAATATGTATATGCAGGGGCTCAACATTTTACCTTCTTTGTATCATTTCATCTTCTATGTATCATTTCCTAGGCAGCTTCTTGAGAAAGTGTTCCAGTAACTAGAGGAAACAAATCAAGAAAGAAAAGAACATGAATCCAAGAAGCCAAGACAGAACAGGAAGGCAAGTACACAGACATGAGAGCATCCACTCTGTGGAATTGTGTAGCAAACATTTTCAAATTCCTGTTAATATCAGCAGGGCCCTACCACTTTGACACACTCTGGACAACTTTCAAAAGCCACTATCTGCTGGTTTGCCCAGGCCTTTTCCACAGCCATTGAAGGCCACTCTACAACTCCCACAGCAGACCAAAAATACCAGGGAATTAATACCTCCCAAAAGAAGACCTTAATATCCATGAGTGATAAAAGTCACTGTATCAGTGCCCCAGCTCCCTTGCCCACCCTTACTACTTCCTTTAACCTTAACTACTTCTTTACTCCCAGTGCAGCCTCCCTGGGGGCTGGGCTTCAACATATGAATTTTGGGAGGACGCATACATTCAAAGTATAAAAACAGTGTATTTTATATTAATATATTCCTTAAATTTGAAGGTTCTTTTCATTTTTGCAAGAAGCATATTTGCTCGTGGTATCTTCTTTTAAATTCTGTGTGATATTTTATGCAGGAACTTTTCACTGATATTCAGGGTAAATTGGCACACACTTTTTTTTTAACATAGGAAGTCCTGGAAGAAAGACTGGAACTTGTCAGGATCAAGACTAATGAGATGATAATCAGGAATTAATGGTTTATGAGAATAAGCCAAACTCTAGCACCAAAAGGAAGATTCAAATTAGAGGTCAAAGTAGTTTTCTTATCCGTGATTTGTCTGGATCATTGATTCAAAGGAAAGCATATAACGAATTCAAGTATGTGTTTACTGTTTGATTTGTAGCTTGCTAGGGAAAGAGTATTTGATGTAAGTGGAGTCCTAAGATTTGGGGTGCAAAACTTGTCATTTACTTTATTGGCTATGGATGTGCGCTATCTGATACTGAAGAAAAGCTTAATAATGTGGTTGAAGTGAATGAGTGAATAAAAGATAAAATGAACCAACCAAACTAAATATGAACAAATAAGATTTCTCGTTGATATGATGAAATTGGCCCATGGTAAGTAGTAATCGAGACGATACTATGTTTTCATTTTAAAATATTGAATTCCCTTTTGTCCAAACCTCATTGGCAATTTATGTTTAGAGTAGGACAAACTCTGTTCAGATTTCTGACCTACCTTATTCAGATATAGCCTATTGGCCCCAGCACTAGTGTCGTGAGATCCAAGATAAAGGAGTTGACTGGAGTCACATTTCCCACCATGAGTAAGTAGATTTTTTAAATTCTGAGTTGTCCTCCTGGGATGAAGACTTGAGATCTTTATCTACCTCCATTGCTTCTGTTAAAAGCAATGGTAATTACTTTTCTGTACGTTCTAAATTGTGTTTTTGATATTTGGTGTAAGATTATCCAGGCTGCTTCCTTCCTCTTCCTCCAACCCTTGATGAGCACCAGGTTGAACAAGTTTCTCTTCTAAATTTTCTGATAAGGCTTCTGGAGGCCTCTTAGTCTTGCCTACACTCTTAGAGGCCTCTTCTACTTATATAGATCATATTTTCGGTAAATAAAGTGGGAGCACGAAATTCATAATGCACAAGACATGTCAACTTCATGAGCAGATGATGACGCACTTTCATTGAGAAAATGTCTGAGGCATCCTGGGACCTCATGCCACATCCTCATGCCCTGGACCAAAAAGGGGAAACTCGAATATTTAATGGATTGTGTATTTTTTACATCTTTGCAATTTTAATTGTTTTGTAGACAGGTTTGGCCAATATTTGATTTGTGAGAATGCAGATGAGCAGAGATACGACTATAGGCCCAAAGTGCACTGGAAGACAGAAAGCTAGACGACCCACTCTACAAAAGTAAAGGAAATTGTGTTAGGGCTAACTAAAAGCAAACAAAGCAAAGGTCTGATAAAGGGAGAGATTTGAGTACAGAGAGGGTGATAGACCAGAACAGACATCAACAGAGAGCCCTACAGAGAAGAGGACTGTAGCAGATGCCATTGGTGATTCACCCACATCCCTGCCCTGGAAATTACTGCAAGCAGCCCCAGCGTGCCATCAGTTACCCTACCAGTGTCTCTATCCTCAGGAGGGTGCTTGGGTGGCCTGCAGCGTGGGTTACATGTTCTGGGAGTCAGTGCTGTTAGAGAAAACCTCTACCAGTGAGGAGAGGGTGTAGGTGGATAAAGATCTCCAGTCCTTATCCCAGGACAACTCAGAACTACGTTCCATACATATTCAGAGGGTGGTCAGCATGACTGAGTTCCTGTTAGAAAAAAAATGACTTCCTGACTCATGCTTCCATGTTAATCTGTCCTCCCTTCCCCATCTTATTACTCATTTACTCACACTGCTCTCTGGGGCCACCTCCCATGGAAACTAGTTACCCACAAATCCTTGTTTCCAGAGAAACCAGAATAAGCATCAACCAAAAGGATTTCCTAGGAGCAGGAGGCAGTAATGGCTTCAAAGACTATGGACGGATGCCTTCCGTGGTGAGTAGGTTTTCCTAACACTTGAAGCCCCTGTGTTATATGGAAAGTTCAGTAACAGCCTGCAGCACACCAGCGCCTCATTGCAGTACGTCTGGGGAAATAAAACAAAAAAGGCCAATATTCCCCATAGAGATCTGTGCACAGAAGAGAGCGGAGACAACCAGAGGAGTTGAGACGTGGGTGAGATTTCAGAGGGAGCAAATTAGGTGGGGGTGGTGAGTGGGAAGATAAACCCTCCAGGGCACCCCGAGACAGGCAGTGATCTCCAGAGCACCCTGAGAGAGGCAAAGGTCTCCAGGGCACCCCGAGAGAGGCAAAGGTCTCCAGGGCATCCCGAGAGAGGGAGTGGTCTCTAGGGTACCCCGAGAGAGGCAGGGGTCTCCAGGGTGCCCTGAGACAGGCAGGGGTCTCCAGGGCTCCCCAAGAGAGGCAGGGGTCTCCAGGGCACCCCGAGACAGGCATGGGTCTCCAGGGCACCCCAAGAGAGGCAGTGGAGGATGTGGGCTGTCCCCATGTGCGGGATAGTTGCTCCAGCCAGTTTGCTTTTCTGTTAAGGAAAATGGGGACCAAAGCAGGTGGAGGGCTTGGGGATACACAGGTGGCTGCCACGGGGGCTACACACGCATTGGTCTCTCAGAGTTTGCTCTCTGAGGGTGGGATAAGGTCAGGCACAAACATCAGTTCCCTTCAGTTCAGGCAAAATTGAGAGGTAGCCTCAGTGAGACAGAGGCCAAGAGCTTGGGCACCTAGAAAAGGGCTCAATGCCTTTCAAATGCTGAAGAATGGAGAAGACTTGGGGTGTGGTGACCCTGAATCTGAATGCTGGGACCCGAGTGATCTGCACACGCGGGGCAGTGGAGGAAAGGCCACCTGGGGACATGTGCTGCTGGGGGCCAGAGTCCCTCTTCCCAAGGTCCCTATGGTAAAATAAGTGGATTCCCTTTATGTAATGAGTTTGTTTAGGGTCCTTGTTCCACAGTCCTAGTGACCACAGAGACAAAATAGTTTTTGGTGTGTAAATTTTTAATGGGAAAGAATGTTCACTTTATGTCCAGAAAAGCAAAAATGTAAGCCACAAAATGATCAATAATTGTACAATCGCAAAGCACTAAACATTAGCAAGTTTTTGTTTATTTATATATATCTTCCGTGGTTAAGTAGGTTTTCCTAACATTGCAAATATATTTAACATAGGTATTTATTACTATGAATCATGCTGCAAAAGGGATGGTAAGGTTGCGAAACTGAAGTGATGCAAAGGTGCATGGAAGGCAGGAGGGCATCTTTTGCCTCCTTGTTGGGGAAAAACTACTGAGTGGACCCTAGTGAGGGGATCTCTTGGCCTTGTCTCTCTGCAGTTCCAGGAGTTCAATCTCCAAAGACAGTTTATACACCTCCAGGGCCAATTTCACATCCTCCGGGTTTGGGAGACACTGCATGAGCGCTCTGCCCACAAGCACTTGCTCACAGCCTGCAGGGAATCCCCTACAAGAGATAAAGCTGGTGAGGGTGGTTGAGAGGCTTCTCTCCAAATTGTGAAGGGAAGGGGGTGGCGGTACATCCTGGCGATGACAGACTACAGGGTGGGGACGAGGACCGACCCCAGGGCAGGTGGCGGGGCAGGAGACCAGAACACCACGGGGCCCCCCACAGCCTTCCCCAGAGGGACACAGACCTGCTCTGAGGGAGCTTCCTGGAAGACTCCTGTGGGACAGAGACTGTTTCTGCTGACCATCCAGGAATGGCACACAGAATATTATAGAGTTTAGGAAAGGGGAAGTTAGCAGCCAGTGTTCCCAGGGCTCTGAGGCCCTCCCCTCCCTTAGGGGCTCAGGTTTTCCTGTTCTCAAGAGAGCCTGGGAACACTTCCCACCCTGACAGACCCGAGCGCTTCAAGGCAAAATCAGAGCATGCCTCTGAATGTCTCAGGAATGACTCCTGACAAGTCACATCTCACTGTCGTGGGCCGGGACAGCTCTGGGAGGCACCATGCTCAGGGGCTGACAGCACAGGGACTTCCTTGGGCTGTGCCACTTACCACGCACACCTGGGCACCTCGGGGTACCAGGTTCTGCTCTCTGAGCAAGTGATGTTTGGGGATCCAACCAAACCATAGCCAGAGTTACACTGAACAGTGACAGTGTCAGGTTCAGAATATTGATTCTTATCCACAGACAGCCTTCCATTGGCTATTTCTGGCTTCACACACACAGCTACAATGGAAACACAGTTTTAAGCAATCTGGAAATATCAGGGGAAGGACACGATAACAGGCCAGGATTGTAAGGATGAGCTACGATAGGTGCTGCTAATTATTTCATTTTTCACTCATTTTGAAAACAATATCCTTAGTCAACATTCTAACTGAGCATTGGTTACATATCAGACTCAGGCTAAGGATCTGATGTGATTATCACAGATAAGTCTCAGTCTGTGAGTGAAGACTGCTACTGTTTCCATTTTAACTAGGAGAGAGTTGAGATACAGACAGATTAAAAAACTTGTCCAAGGTCACAATATTCTTAAATAACATGAAAGGATAGAAAAAAGGCACGTGACCCAGGCTCTCAGCTATGAAAGTAGTTATCCCTTGCACCTTGATCCCGCAGGACACTAGGTATGGAGTTTTCCCTCCTGCCTGTTACCCTCCTGTGTGCAGTGGACACAATGGAGGCAAACAATCCCTGGAGTTGTTGCTGGCAGTGATAATCAACCTGTGTTCATGTAAAACTCTGACCCGATCCTAACTCCTCCTCCCCCACAGCAGGTTGACAAACTAGGAGCCCCCCACCACATGCCTCCCTCATGGACCTTGCATGAAGCTCTGATGGAAATACCGCTTACATCATGCTTGGGATTAGCCCATGAGGCCGGCGTGCAGGCTAGAGTAAGTTCCCAGGAAGATATTGCTTCAGGCCAGTGCTACACACAGATAACATGTCCCACCTGTAGAATAGTTCTAGCAATACCCAAGGAAATGGGAAGGGGGGCTGCCTCAAGAAGGCTGAATTTTGTGACTTGGAGCAAGAAGTAGGGGAGATTAATGTCTCTGTGTGCCCTTTGTGCTTTTTGAACATAGTGTGAATGTGGTCATTACTTCAAATAAATCAAATCAGATGAAATATTTCTGAACTGCCTCTGGCAGGGAAGAAACTTTACTCTCAGTCCTCACATGACATGTCCACCCACTTGGCCATGGCTGTAAAGGGTGATGGAGTTACCTTTACACTGAGGGGCTTCAGGAGACCAGTGTGAGGAACTGCAGGAGAGCTGGGCCTGTCCGACCAGAGTGTACCCTCTGTCACATTCATACATAACCTCAGTTTTGAATATGCTGTATGTTTGTATTCGTTTATGACGTCCATGGGCAATGAGAGGAGGAAAATCACAACCTTGACGGGGGAGACAAAAGTGAGAGAGCTTGAGCTTGTAGAATGTAGGAAATAACACATCCCAGAATCTGTGTGGTATGCAGGAGGCTTCCTTCTTTCCCTCCGTCTTCTCTGCCTGTTGGACACTCAGCCAAACCCGAGACCTGTACTGCCCGCCCGGGAGGCTTGGGCTGGGAAGCCATCATGTCCCTTTATTAGACCACTTGGTGGTTATTTCCATTGTCTCTGAAAGTATAACGGGATTAAACAAATTGGTCGTTAGCCCAATCCTACATTAGGTCCTTGGCCTCCAGGGTAACAGCTATCATATCCAAGAAGATCTAGTAGCCGCCTCCATCTAAACCAAGGATACTACCCACATCCCTCTCTTAAGGCAAATTTTTAAAGAAGATAAATTTTTTAACATATCAAGCAGTGAGGTGTAGGGGGAAAATGGGGAAGTTTGAGCCACTATAAAGAACTAAAGATACCGGAGCGGTCATCCCCATCTTGTCTCCCTTTACTTCACAGTCTACTACAAAACTTAAGATTCTGGAGAAGTACAGTAGACCATTAAAAACAACATCTTAAACCATACTGCGGCCCTTGTTCCAGATAGGGTGTCTTTGCTAGAGCAGATTAATTTATGTTCAGGTAAATGAGGAGCCCACTGGTATATCTTCTCTTCCATCGTATCAGAAAAATGGGTCAGAAGGGTAAAGGTCATATATCTGCTTTTTAAGCCCTTGGGTATAACCCACCTGCCTCTGTCATAATAAAGTCTGAAGGTATAACGACCATCTGGACATCCACAGAACACCCCATCGACCCAGGATATCAACGGCATCGTGTTGCTCTTACCGAATATGCAAGAAGCTAGCGTGATGATGCTACACAGTACAGAAGGTAAAACAAGGAACAAAGGAAGCAAGTTCAGAAAGGCTCCAGTGGATCTGGGTGGGTCTTGTACTGCAGGTTAAAGTAGGTGGACCAGAAGGAACGGAAGATAAGAGAACAAATACCAAGAAACAGAAGACAATAACTGAAAAGTCTAGCCAATCTATTAGATGTGGGCTGTTTTCCTTGATTCAGAAAATAAAAGGAAACAGGGAAAGTCAAGAGAGTGGAACAACCAATGGGGTAGAAAAACAGAAAGTTGGACCGGGTTGGGCAGTGCTCTTTAACAAGTTTATCCATTCCAAGACTCATGCAAGGTATACAAATTCCTTTATCCAATTCAAAATCTCCCTTAACAATCTCCATTACCCTGATATGAAGAAACTTTTAACAAAATGAAACATAATTCCATAAGCTCTTATTCTCACCACATGTTGGTGTTTTAGGGCTCTTTGTGCCATCCTCTAGGCAGCTGGCTTCAAACACATATTTCTCAGAACATGTGTCTCAAACCACATCTGCACAAAAAGAGCCACTTTCTATGTAGAGTGATTTTGCTGTTCTTCTGCTCTGGTATTTGGCAACATGCGTCTAAAAAATGGAAACGAGGCTAATGCTTAGTAAAATCACCGTGAGGAGGTTATTATTATTAATTAGTAGTAGTAGTCAATAACTAATAATCTTTCCCACCTTTGGAAGATGGCAGAAAGTTGTTACTAAAGGATGAAGTCACTCTGTGGTATTAAGAGAGTTCATAAAACCCGAAGGGCATGGCACCATGTCAGGGCCCTAGACATTAATCTTGACAAAGGATGACAAGATGGCATTTTGGGACTCCACATTCCCTCTGCTTGGCATGTAATCTTTGTGTCATCAAAACTGGGAAAATATTTAATATCCCATGACTAGGAAACATAGTTTCCCCTCTATAGACAAAGCTGTTGGTGAAATCCCTTCTCTGTTAAGTGATTTGAATGATCTGTGCAAATGCCCTACATTAAATGCTCTGATAGATAATATAAGGGATATGCATGTAAATATTCTTTAAATTGTCTTAAAAATTCTTTCTTTTAAGGAAGAAATCATATTGGAAGATAAATAAGAAAAACTACTTTTATTGGCAATTGCCTTTTATAAACTAAAGCAATTACTGATACCTGCATTTATAACCAGCACTGCCCTCATGCAGCCTGCAGGTCCTTGCGAACCCTTTCAGGACTCATTGGCTAGGGACAATTATTTCCTAATTTGCAATGTAACATCTTGCACTTATATAATGCTTTCAGTTTATACAGTATTTTATAATGTTACTCTAATAAATCCACTCATTATATGTAATAAAATAACATTTCAATGGAGAATGGCAAAAGTTTTCTACTCAGTCATTAATGCAACAGAAACATAATTAAACCTAAAGAAGAATTAATCCTTTAAGAATTTAGAAATATTCTAAAAGTGTTTTTTTTTCCTGTGTGTAAGCTAGATAAGCTTCTAGAGAAGTTTCTAGAGGATTTGTAATATTTTGCTTTCCAGGTAATAATAGCCTATGTTGGAAGGACTAAAATTATTTAAATACATTTCTTACATTTCTTAATGAAATACTTTGTTGTATTTCTCTAAAATTATACTGAATTATTGCCATTTGGTTATATTTAACTAATTTGTAGTCAAGAATTCTTCTCCAAACCTTGGTTTAAACTCTCCCCTCTTCCCTATCACTTCTGTACTCACCACACAGGACAGGCGGACACTGCAGTAGAGACAGGCACCCAAGGAAGTACAATGCTGGGAGAATCCTCTGCAACCCGGGGGACATGGTGAAGTCTCAGAGATAGAGTACTGGGGGCTCGGGGTTCTCAGATGCCCTGAATCAGGCTGAAGTGGAGGCTCTAAGTCAGTAGAAAATTGACGCCTGAACCAAGGAACTAAGTCTTGGCAAAGTCACAGCTTTGAGTCATTAAAGGGGAGGGGCAGAATTAAGTAGACCATGTACTGGACAGGCCCTGACAGAGGCAATCCACTGAAACTCCAAGTCTTGGGGGACAATGAGATGAAGTTGGCATGTGAGCTCACTGAGATTCTGTGGGTATTTATAGTTGTAACTCTGAGATTCTCACACTTTTGCGGGGGTCACTTCTTGGCTTGTCTACACATAGACATCATTTCCCTTGGAGTAGCCAAGAAAAAGTAAGATCACACAGTGTGTGTGGGTTTCTTCAGGAGTCAGGGTGAGCTGCTGTGGTATGTTCTGTGTTATCTTCCAGAGGTGCCAGGTGTTCATCCACTTACTGCAAATTCCCAGGAGGAAGGCAGGATTATAAAAGATCTATAGTTACATTTTCTTCCTAAACATGTCACAGCCAAATTAGAATAAAGAAAGCATGTAATTTTATAACTGGGAAAAGACAAAAACACAGCCCAAGAAATTATTCCCTCAATATTTAAGTTTTCTTGAGTATCTATGATGCCAAATTAATTGACTTTGGGATTACACTAGTTGGAGAGTGAAAGGAAATTTCTCAGAGGGTGTTCACAGCACAGATAAACCATGCATGGAAAATTAAATGGCAGAGAATTAAGCATTATATATGGACAAAGGATCATGCTAACTCCAAGAATTTCTCCATGGTGCTGGACCAGAGGGAAGGACCCTCCAACTCAGCATTGTATCTCTGACAAAAGCAGTAAATGTTAAGTTGCAGAAGGCATATTTGTTAATCCCAAGATGTAGTTTATTAATAACTATCTAGGTAAAGAATGGTCCATTAATAACTGAGTCTTTCGCTCAGATTATTTCTTTTAGTCTCTGCAAAGAACACATGTGCTGTTACCAATCTGAATCTCATGTTTCCCCCCTTGGGCAAGCTTTGGATAAGTGTTGCTTGAAAATACATAGACATTCATTCATAGAGAATGGTGAACACCAGAAAATGTCTGAAAATGACCTTGATCACTGAGCTGAACTGTAGATTAATGCAAGGCATGTAACAACCAAATTGCTTAGCTCTCAAAAATAAAGAGGAACATTCCCCAGAAATAAGTGAGTAGATTCCTCTGTAACACTGATGACAGCACAATTACACTTCAACCTTCCTGGAGAGAGAGGAAAGCAAGTAAATGTACAAGTGGTTGCTTCATTTTTTAAAGAGAAACGAAAATAAAATCTGATTATGTCAGATAGAAGAGGTCATTTAAATAATTTAACAGATGATTTTTAGAAGCTTCTGCTTATTAACCATGTTCCCATTGCCTTTAATTTCTTAAAGCAAAACTAGAGCATGAATACTAGAGCCGCGTTATACAGATGAGGAAATGGATGCAGAAAGACTGAGCGGACTTTCCAAAGCCTTTCTCATTGGTGGCGAGGTCGGTTTCCGAACCCAAGTCTCATTCAAATCCCAAGCTATGTGCACTTGCCAAACTAATTTCCATTTAATGGAATCAAACTGCAAAAGCTGACTGCGCAGGATCCTGAGCCTGTCATTTAGGAGAACAGGTCTAGGAACCGTCTGTTTCTACTATAGTGGAAAAGGCTCTAGACTTCCTGTTCTATCCAATCAAATCCCTATATGATCTATCAAGAATAAGCACTGGGTAAGAGTTTCTACGAAGAAACCTACAACAATTATCCTACAAAATGGTAAAATATGAAACATTTTCCTCCTGAGATCACTAACAAGGACAATTGCTACCACCACTTCCAGTTAACATTGAACTTCTGGTTTAATTATTATCCATGGAAATAGGATATCTATCATTGGACTGATAGATAGAAGATAGATGGGTGGAAGAAGGAAAGGAAAGGAAGGCAAACTGTTATTATTCGTAGGTGTGGCATACTTAGGAACTTAGAAAATCCAAAAACTATATACGGAAAATATATTCAAATTAGTAAATCACCAAATACAAGGCCAATAATCAAAAACAATTTTACTCTATACTGTCAACAAAGATAAAGACACAGTTTTATAAACTATGACTTAAAATTTCAGGTTTTTAGGATTAAATCTAATGAAAGATGTGTCAGAGCTCTTCACTGAAAGCTAAAGAGATAAATGAAAGATCTAAATAAATGTAGGGAAATATATTTATGTACTGCAAGGTACAACATGGCATAGATGCCAATCCCTCCCACACTGACCTACAGGTATATGACATTCTATTCAAAATTCCAGTAGGTCTTTGATGGAAATTGATAAGCTGATTCTAAATGGAATGTAAAGGATCAAAAGTTCGAAAAGCAATCCCTAAGAAGATGAAGGAGAAGATGGAGAAGTAATAAGACAAGGAGAAGAATAAAATTGGAGAACTTATATTGCCAGATTTCAAAACTTATTTAAAACTATAGTAAGTAAGGCATTGTGGTTTTTATGTAAGATAGCCAAATGGACTAAGGGCTAATGATTGAGAGTCAAGTGACAAACCCCAAATATACCTGGTCAATTGATTTATAACTAAGTGACATTACAGGCAAGGGGGAAAGGAAGTTCTTTCCAATAAAAGGTGCCAGGTCAGTTGGAGAGCTACACAGGAAAAAAAGGAATCCTGCTTCTTTACTTCACACCATAAAAATTTCAGGTGGCTCATAGTTCTGTGAAAGTAAAATTCTAAATATCCTAAAAAAAATAATGGGGCAAATATATTCATGACCTTGGGGCAGGTGTACATTTCTTTACTTTTTTCCCCCTTTTTTCTATTACAAACTTATTTTTTAAGGTGTATAGACAGTAAACGAAGTAAATATTTAATCAAAGCTGAACTTCTGCCAGTTTTATCTGTCCTAGAATCGTTCCATTAAGTTGTAGTCTCTAACTTTTAAATTCAGTAACCATCTTCATCCGAGTCCATTACTTTTCTTCTGTTGAATTTAACTGTTCTTCAAGGATTTCTAGTGAACTTTGTTCTGATACTTTGCCATTTAGTTGTCCATGTTTTGCCACCTGTATAAGGCAATTCTCTACTGCTTTCGTTTTGGGGGATTTTATGAGTGCTAACCAACTGGAGCTGACTGACCCAGCACTTGAGCTAAGATACTGTTTCTCATTTCTGTGTGGCTGTGCTTGGCTTCCTGTTGTGGGCACTGCCAGAATCCAAGTAATTAACGGTTGGGATTGTAGAAGTCCGTGGGATAGTTGCCACTTACTACAGTGTTTTCATAAGCTTCTAAAGTCATAATTGAACAGAGTGTTTTAAAATGCAAACATTAGGGAACAGAATCCCTGTATTATGAAACCATATTTTATGTGTTAAGAACAATTTCTGGAAAATAAAATTGGCTTCAGGATTGGGGACACTGTTGATTCAAATGACCCTTCCTTTAAGATGGTCCGCCAGCATCCCTAAATGTGACTCTCCCTCTCTTCACAGTAGAGTTGTGACTTGAACATTTTACCTATGGGACCAAGGTTTAGTGTCTGGCTCTTGCCTGGGACTGCCAACTCCACAGAGCATGCACTCATCTACTCACCTCTGCCCCTCAGCACCTGGCATACAGCAGACCCTCAAACAATGTTCATCCACTACCTGAGTCAGAACAACTACAGTCTAGGAAGAAATTTGGCTGGAAGAGTAGTCGAAACAGGCTAGATCCTAAAGCTAGGAGTACAGAGAGAACAAAGAGCTGAGCATTCTGTTTTGGGCCAATGCCTGCCCTGAACGAAGTCTACCTTGGGGACAGGCCCTGCACTGAACCACCTAGTGGCCACAGGAGGTAGGCTTGGCCACATGTACCCCCATGGGATGGAGAGAGGGGTGGAGGCTGGCATGGGAGCTGGCCAAGAGGCCTCCAGGCTAGATTTCTTAAACAGGATAAAAAAAACCTCAAAATGAAAGCACTTGATAAATAGTACTATATTAAAATTAGGCATCTATGTTTATCCAAAGACACCTTATGAAAGTAAAAAGGCAAGCCATAGAGCAGGAAAAAGATGTTTGTAATACATACCCTCACGAAGGACATTTTTTCCCGGAATATGTTAAAAACACATACAAATAATTAGAGTTAGATACGTGAACTAGCATTTCACAATAAAAGGATATCCAAAAGGTCAGTAAATATATGAAAAGCAATCAACTTCATTAGTCAGGAGGGAAGCACAAATTAAAAGCACAATGTGATGCCACTTCATACCCAATAGAATTTCTCAAATAAATAAACAAACAACAGCAGGTATTGTAAATAACTAGGCATGTTCTGCAGTGGAGGATGTGATATGGTCCAACCAACTCGGAAAATAACCCATCAATTCCACCCGCAGGTATTTGCTCAAGAAAAATTAGTACGTTCAGCAAAAAAACACGTGCAAAGATGTTGATAGCCAAAGAAACCTGAAAATAATCCAAGTGTTTGTCAACAGTAGAATAGATAAGTCAACTGCTATTTTCACACAGTGGTGGGATACTTAGTGGAAATGAAAATAAATGAACCTCAACTACATACATCATGGATGAATTGCACAAATATAATATTTAGCCAAAAAAAGGTGAGAAAGAAAGAATGCATAATGGATGAATACATTTCCATAAAGTTAAATAAACCAATCTGTGTTGTTGAAGGTGAAGATTGTGGAGCTCTTTGCAGAGGTAGAATGGTGAGTCAGTAACTAACTGGAAGGGGGCACCAAAGGACTTCGGCAATTTTGGCGATGTTCTTTTTTTCATCTAGTTTCTCATTGCGGAAGTGTGCTTACTTTGAGAATCCAGTGACTTTTGTGCCTTTTTCTGTAGATGAAGAGTTGTAGGTTTGGATTTGTTGGGATATGGAGTGAAAGCATTCAGGCAAAGATAATGTTATAAATGCATTTTGAATTCCCTGGTTTACAGTCTTTCTGAGGTACCAAAAAAGAAAAAGAAAAAAGGAAGTTTGTATATTGGTATATTGAATGGGACACCCTGACCACGATGACAACAGAGACAATCTGATATTTGATAGATGATTATTTAATCAGCATTTTTAATCCAGAAGTGTAAACACTTGAACCACAAAAATCTAGATTATCCATAATTACACATTTTTAGTAGCAATAAGCATAAACCAGCTCTCCTAGCCAAGACATTTATTACAATGAGTGATGGTGCTTAAGGAACATTAAAGTTATCAGATGGAGATTCTGTGTATTGATTTAAAGGCAAAAATGACCCTCTTCTTTCCTGTTTTTAAGAAAATTGCTTAGTGGTCTTAAACCTGATTCTCTGTTATTCCAGTCATTCAATATCCAGAGACTGTACATTCCAGAGAATGTACACAGCTCTAGGGCTATTTTCACATCCCATTGTCTTGGAAGACACTTCATGAGATGCCTGCCTGCCAGACTTGCTCACAGACTCCAGGGATCTTCTAGAAGTGATGTAAAGAAATGGGGTGTTCTGAGAGGCATTACTGGTGAGAAGTGAAATTGACCAGAGGACTGATGGATGCACTAAGATTCTGCATCTTAGAAGATGTTCGCATTCAGGCCAATCTCAGGTCAGTTCTTGAGCAGCATCCAAGCACAGCTGAAGCAGAAAGTGTGCAGAGCTGCAGAGGAGACCCAGCACACCTCTGCAAGGACAACTGAGGGACAGTTCTAATGACCATCGAGAAATGTAACAAGCACTCAGCATTTATTATATAAAATGTAGAGCTGGGGGTCAGGACATCGGGTCTATGGAACCCTCAAGCCTAGAGGTCTTGGCTACAGCCAAGAAAACTTGCCTCTCCCAGTACACCCCAGTGCTTCAAGGCTGAAAGGGCTAATTTTGGTAAATTACTCATGCACCCTGACAAAAGTCAAATCTGACCATTGCTGACTGGGACAGTGCTCTGAGGGAGGCACCATGTTTAGGGTTTGGTAGTACAGAAACTTCCTTGAGTGGTGTCATTTACCCACGCACACTTGGGCACCTCTGGGTACCAGGTTCTGTTCTTTGAGCAAGTAATACTTTGGGGACCGACCAAACCATAGCCAGAGTCACAGTGGATGATGACATTTTCAGGTGTAACATACTGATCCTTATCCACAGACAGCTTTCCATGCTTTATCTCTGGTTTCAAACACATGGCTGTAATGGAAACATATTTTTCAGCATACTAAAAAAAGCATATAATGAAAATAACAAGAAATTATGTTGGATAATGAAGATAATGAGAAATTCTGCTCACAAATTATACGAGGCCCCGAAAGTTGTTCTATATTACCTTTTCATTTTCACAGTGTAGTAACATAGTAATAATACAAATGACAAGAGCAGTAATTAATATTTATTGAGGAAGCGTCAGTGTGTGTGCAGGCCTTATCTCACTGAATCCTCACTAAGACTCTCTGAATTAGGCACTGTTAGTAGCAGCACTTCACCAACAAAGAAACTGTAACCATTACATAATTTCCTCAAGGTCACATAGCTTTAAAGTGGCAGAATCTTTGCTCTCAGTGCTTACGTCCTACAGCGTTGATCTGCATATGATCTCAGGTATGTACTGTTCATTGCTCTTACCTCCTAATCTTCCTGGGTTAAATGAAGAGGCTGATAGGAATTAGCAAAATGATGAGAATACCATGCACATGGAAGAGACAACCCATTCCCGATTCATCTGCAGCAGGCTGATCAGCAGAAGCACCCGCAGATTGTCAGAAATGGAAATGGAAAAGTCGTGGGAAAAGGGTGGCCGCCATGAAGCTTTTGTGGAGATTTCTAACACTTCATGATTCGGGAATTAACATTTGAGATTTCTTTTTCTTGGACAGGTGGAATTAACTCATGAGATTCTCATGAAAACTTTACTAGAGTTTCCATGAGATAAAGATAGTTTCAAAGATATTTTAGATAAAAAAACATCTCTAAATACTGTAAAGAAATACCTAAGAATCTTGCAGTACTGGGTACCTCTGGAAAAGAAGTGAGTTCTGTCTTTGGAGGACAGGAGTGGGAAGTAAAGTTCATTTTCAAATCTGTCAATGACTTTCTAAAGTTTACAGGGAGGGACTTCAATATTCAAACTAGTTAAATAAATAAAAGACCAAATTTATGGGCTACCTTTGACCAACAGGAAACATTGCCTTTCAATATTTTCTAATTCTTTTTACAATGGACTGTGGATAGAGGTAGGGTTACCTTTACATAGAGAAGGTTAAAGTAACTTGCAGAAGTTCTAGCCTTTCCAGTCAGCCCATATCCTTCATGACATTCACATGTAGCTTCAGGATAAGGTATTATCTTCCTTTCTGGCTATGCATGTGTAGAGGCATGAAATGGATGAGAAATCTCTGTATCTTCTTCTCAATTTATTGTAAAGCTAAAATTGCTCTAAAACAATGAAGTGTTTTTTAAGATTACGTGTTACCAAAAAAAAACCAACTGAGTGGAATGCTTGATCTTGTAGCAAACCAAAGACATTACTGGGACAAGATGAAATGTTTGAATAAGCCTGTAGATTAGGTAATGGTATTATATCAGTTAATTTCCTTATTTTGATAATAGTATTATGGTTTTGTTAGATGTTAGCATTTGGGGAATCTGAATGAAGAACATATGGAAATACTTTGTCCTGGTTTTGCAAATTTTTAAGTCAAATGATTTCAAGGTGAAAATAATCATAAAAATGATATGGGAGATTAGTGAGCATTGTAGCACTCATTGAAATAGCCTTGAAAAATAGAGCTTAAAGCTGGGGTTTGGAGGATGGGAGAGAATTTAACATATAGAGTAGACATAGGAAGAACTATTTAACATAAAGCATTGGACATAGGAAGAAAACAGGTAAAGCAATACAAAATCCTTGGCTGTTAAGTCTCATAAAAAATATGTCTAAATATGTATACATATCTTCTTTGTGGTGCCCACGGGCCATTCTGGGTTGTAAACTAAAAAAAATATATGCTGAGCATTGAATAAGGTTTGGAGAAAAATAAAATATAGCCATGTGAATGGTTGAACCATAAAATCAGCCAGTTTATAATAAAGTGCCAAGAGATTAGTACAGAAAGTAAATGCTATAGAATATGAGAGATAAAGAATTATTAGCTAGGATATTAAAAAATATATTTCCTAATGGAGGATGGAAATAAGTTTGGAAAGTTGTATAGAAAGGTTGGATAAGTGGATGAGATGTGGGATAACATTTCATCTTGGATTAACAGAATGAATAAAGGCTTAAGGCTCCAAAAGATTATTAACAGGGAAGATGTGGCAATGGGAACCTGGCCATAGTATTCGTTGTTCCTGCCATATAGTGCATTACCTGGAAGGAGACAGTTTAACAAACCATTGGAATAATGTACTAAAGATTCAGCTAAGGCATAAACTCAGGACTGACACCCTGCAAGATGAGCATGCTGTCCTCCAGGATGCAGTATATACACCGAACCACTGACCACTGCCTGTGTACAGCTGTGTACTCAATAGCTAGAACACATGGAACCAAAAACCAAAGAGTAGATGTAGAGTTGATGTTCCTTGTAATTAAACCCAGTGATCTACTTCTATAATGTACTTTTCCTACTTGCAACTTTAGGCTCTTTGAGATTAGAGATTCTGCTTCCTAGGCAAAGGGACAAAACAATTCTACTAGGGGACAGTGAAGCGTTCCATTGAACCTGAAGCTATGACTGTTGTGTAATTGCATATGACTCCTTATGCTGTTGGGACAGCTTGGGGGGAAATGCTATACTGGTGGGAAATTAATTGTGATCATGAAGAGCTAGGATGGCTGGTATATAATTGGGGCAGAAAAGAATATATCTGGAACCCAGGAGATTCACTAGAGTATCTCTTGATTACCAGTGAATGGTCAGTTACAAGACACCACAGTCTCATTCCTCAGGCATAAAAATCTGGTTTATCCTACCTGACAAGTAATCTAGACCAACTCAAGTGCTGACTAAAGCTGAGGGAAATCTAGAATGGGTGATAGCAAAGGGAAATTATTAGCACCAATTATAGCCTCAAGATCATGCGTGACACTCCACTAACTCTGCTTTAGAGTGATTCTTAAGAGATTGGGGCCAGTCTTTGCTTTAAGGAGGCAGTGCTAGAGCACCATAATGTGGGACATAAGCAGATCTGAACACTGTAAAGGCTTTTGTACCCATGTCACATTCCTTTGGGCCACCTCTCATCACAGTCTCAGGTGAGGTATACAGTTTTACCGAAGCTCAGCTTTATACTGATGGTGTTCTACAGAAAGATTCACTGTCAATCTCTCAGGTTTTCTGCCTCAAAACCTTTTCTGAAGCTGGAGAAGCACAGTGGATTTGAGGGACAGCTACTGCCCTTCAGATAAATCAAGGGGGGACAGAAAGCAATGGATAAACATCCCTGTCTCCCATCCTTCTGGCAGACAGTTTTGAAAGGCATTCCTTACAGTTCTTAGTAGTCCCAAAGAATTGAGCCCATGCTGTTCAAAATGCTCATCTTTTCTGTTTCCATCCTCTCTCTCATTCCTTGCTCCCACTTCCTGGGATCACATCCAGATAAACTACTGGAACTCAAGTCATTTTCTTAAGCTTTGCTTTCAAACTAACCCAAACCATGATACCCAATAGTCACCACCATATTCATGTGAGCAATTTTTCATAATGAAGATGTTTCTATAAAGATGACATTTTCAGTGTCTTATTCTGATTAAAGACAGATGCTTAAAGCCCTACATACTTATTTCTTCTTCTCTTTGGTATTTTAACAGAAGGGGGGCTCAGCAAGTCTGAGTTAGAGCAGCAGAAGTCACTAGGCTCCAAAGGCTCCCCTTTTCTAACAAAGCCACCTCCTCAACTTTGGAACTTCCATTGTTCCATAATTCTGTAAGTGATTCTTGTCCTCTTGACTTACATATAGAAAAGTTTATAGGGTGCTGTCCATCTTTACCAGAACATTGGCTATAGTGCTTACAGACCATATATGCAGGGAAAGTGACAAAATGAGACCTTGGGGTATTTTATCAACTCCACTATTTTCTCTTGCAAGAAAACTTCTAAGTTTTGGCGGGTTCTTTTGTTTTTGTTTTTATACTGTATACATTGTCTGTATCTACCTTGCACAGTGCTCGGGGAATGTATCTGTGGCCACCTTTGCACAATACTTCTCAGAAGAATTACCCCCTGGTTTTAAGGAGTTTGATCATTTGTTGAACCAAATGCAATCATCTGAGGAATCTGGGAAATAAATTATAAAAATTTCTCTCAGTCGTCTTACCTGGCTCACATGCTGGCATTTCAGGCTTCCACTTGCCATCTGCTTGGCATGAACTCTCTCCATCAGGAGAAACAGGGTAATAGCCATCATCACAGACATAGGAAACATAGTCTTCATAGGCATAGACACACCTATCCGAGCAATGTCTTCTTTCACTTGTGATCCTGATATTCTCCAGCTTTGGTGTTGGGCAGCATACCCCTGACAGATAAACAGTGGCAATCGCGGTTATTGAAATCACCAGGAGAAAATGTCTATAGTGAAGATCTAATTCCACCTTACAAAGGATTTTTGATAGTCACATTCAAAGAAGCAGAGAATAGAATGGTGGTAGCCAAGGACTGGAGGAAGAGGAAATGAGAAGTTGTTCAACAGGTATCAAGTTTCCAGTTATATATGACAAATAAGTTCTAAAGATTTGCTGTATAATATAGTGCCCAAAGTTAACAATACTGTACTGTATGCTTTAAAAATTGTCAAGAAGATTAATCTGTTTAAGTGATCTTACTGTAATAAAAAACAAAAACAAAAAAGAAATTGGACAAGAGTTATACCAAGAATCTTCTCCCAGTTGTCACTGTTACTGTTGAGTTGCTATCACTTAACTTCCCTCGGACCTTGTTTCTTCACTAGAAGTCTTTAAAGGAGGCACTGATTTTAGCGATTATGGGCTAGGCAAGTCAGAAGGCAGCGTATAAAGGCTAAACATAAATGTACCTGGAGTACCAGAGGAGAGAAGAGAGAAAATAGGGCAGGAATTGTATTTGAAGACAAAATTTATTTGAAGTTGATATTTTCTAAAATCAAAGAAAAGCATCAGTCCTCAGATTCTAGAAGCCCAGTGAATCTCAAGCAGGATAAACACAAGGAAATAAACTCAGGAATATCTGAGAAAAACTGCTGAAAAACAGAGACAAGGAGAATATCTTAAAAGCAGTCAGACAGAAAAACCAGAGGACCTTGTAAAGATCAAAGGCATAACCAACAGCAAAATTCTTAATAGACACAATTGAAAGCAAAGGACAACAGAATGAAAATTTTGGCCCAAGAAAATAACTGCCAATCTAAAGTTTTACACCCAATAAGAAAATATGCAATTATGTCCTCCAATACTGAGGTGAAATAAGGCATGTGGAGACAAAAAGAAAAGTTTATCATCAGCAGATCCTCACTAATAGAAAAAAGAATGTTCCTCAGGCAGAGAAAATTATGGCAGATATAAGAATTAGGAGGGACTAAAAAGCAATAAAAATAGTAATTATGTGGAAAAATTGGTTTATTAAAACAATAATAACAAGAACAGTAATGATAATTATAATAATAGGTTATGGAGTTTAAGACACACATAGAATTGAAATACACACACAAAGAAGCATATAAATTAAGTGGGAGTAAATCAAGTTAAATGTTTTTAAGGCTAGGAACCCAGAAAGGAATAAAAGTAGTAAGTTATGTTAGATAAAAAGTAAGAAAGTAGAAATCTCTTGGACATAAACATAAGCGACTTCTTCATGAGCATATCTCCCTGGGCAAGGGAAACAAAAGCAAAAATGAGCAAGTGGGACCATATCAAGCTGAAAAGCTTCTGTACAGCAAAGGACACCATCAGTAGAACAAAAAGAGATCCTACAGTATGGGAGAATATATTCATAAATGACATATCCGATAAGGGGTTGACATCCAAAACATATAAAGAACTCACGCACCTCAACAAACAAAAAGCAAATAATCCAATTAAGAAATGGGCAGAGGACATGAATAGACACTTCTCCAAAGAAGAAATTCAGATGGCCAACAGGCACATGAAAAGATGCTCCATATCGCTAATCATCAGAGAAATGCAAATTAAAACCACAATGAGATATCACCTCACACCAGTGAGGATGGCCAACATCCAAAACACAAACAACAACAAATGTTGGCGAGGATGTGGAGAAAAGGGAACCCTCCTACACTGCTGGTGGGAATGCAAATTAGTTCAACCATTGTGGAAAGCAGTATGGAGGTTCCTCAAAAAACTCAAAATAGAAATACCATTTGACCCAGGAATTCCACTCCTAGGAATTTACCCTAAGAATGCAGCAGCCCAGTTTGAAAAAGACATATGCACCCCTATGTTTATCGCAGCACTGTTTACAATAGCCAAGAAATGGAAGCAACCTAAGTGTCCATCAGTAGATGAATGGATAAAGAAGATGTGGTACATATACACAATGGAATATTATTCAGCCATAAGAAGAAAACAAATCCTACCATTTGCAACAACATGGATGGAGCTAGAGGGTATCATGCTCAGTGAAATAAGCCAAGCCGAAAAAGACAAGTATCAAATGATTTCACTCATATGTGGAGTATAAGAACAAAGAAAAAAACTGAAGGAACAAAACAGCAGCAGACTCACAGAACCCAAGAACGGACTAAGAGTTACCAAAGGGAAAGGAACTGAGGAGGATGGGTGGGAAGGGAGGGACAAGGGGGAAAAAGGGGCATTACGATTAGCAGATGTAATGTTGGGGGGGCACGGGGAGGGCTGTACAACTCAGAGAAGACAAGTAGTGATTCTATAGCATCTCACTATGCTGATGGACAGTGACTGTAATGGGGTTTGTGGGGGGGACCTGAAGAAGGGAGTAGTTTAATCACCATAATATTGCACATGTAATTGTAGATTAAGGATACCAAAAGAAAAAGTAAAGATAATTTTCGTTAAAATAAAGCATGAATGGGTTTGCAAAAAAAAAAGTAAGAATGATATGGTAATTTTTAGGATAAACACACACACACACAAATAATAAAAAGTATATAAATAGCAAGAAACTACCAGGTTGAAAAAAAGGAAAAATTTCAAAAAGCAACTTAAAAGAAGTCAAGAAAAGAAGTAAATATATAAAACAGGGAGGAAGTATAGTAAATAGTAAGATAGTAGAGATAAATCCAAATATACCAATAACAACATTAACCAAACACAAATGATCTAATTAAATCATGAACATTGTCAAGTAGGATTAAAAGATCTAACTATATCCTACTTCCAAAATGCATTTAGAACATGAATTCCAGACAATTTAAAGGTAAAAGACTAAGAGATGATAAACCACACAAACATTAATTCAAAGCTGTTGGAGCTATAATATAAAAGTAGAATTTAAAGATAAACCAATTACAATTATAAAGAGGGTCATTTTATAATGATAAAAAGTTAAATTCACTAGGAAAATATACCACTCTAAATTTGGATGCCTTAAAATATGTAAAGTAAAAGAATATTTCTGTAGAAAATTAAAATATAATAGGGAAATCCACAAACAAACAATTCTCAGTAACTGATAGAACCAACAGACAAGAAGTCAGTATAGAAATGGATATAGACTTGAACAACATCATTAACAAACTGGATCTAATTGGTCATATATAAAATGTTGCACCCCAAATTTTGAAAGTACACATCTTTTCAAGTGTCCACTGGACATTTATGAAGCACAACTGTGTGCTTTGCAATGAAGCAAGTCTCAACAAATATCAAGGATTAAACTTATGAAAATTAATAAAGGGAAACCTCACTGACATGGCGTCAGGAGGCCTCGCAGGAAAGCGGTCAGACCCATCACTCCTCCTAAATCTCAGACCCCATGGAAAGAGATGGACAGCACACTGTTTTAGCTACTTTATTCCCCAGCAGGAGGAAGGAGGGTTTCTGCCTTCCACTCCCGCCTCCTCACATACCAGCCAGTGAGAGACTGTCATGACCCAGCCAATGACAATACCTGGGACTTCCAGTTTACTCCAGTGGACTTTTTGCTTAGAACAGCCCTCCCTCTCAGCCGTTTCCTCTATAAAAGAGTGTTCCTCTCTTTTGTTGTCTACAGCCTATGGTTTTGCCATAGCTTGAATGAACTGAATTGCGGTTCTCTGCTATTCCCAAATAAACTAGCCTTTACTGGTAAAATAAATGATTGTTTTGTTAAGGTTAACAAAATCATATAGAGTACTATTTTGAAACATCTGGCATTATCTACTAATTTTGCATATATTTGTATCCTCATAACATGGCAATTTCACTCTTGGATATTTATCTAGCACACACGTTACATGTGCACCCAGGACATAGACAAGAATGCTTGATGCAACATTATTCTTAATATCTCTAAACTGGAAGCAATCCAAATGCCCATCAAGAAAAGAATGAATAGCTGAGCTGTGTATTTTTACAAGGGATTACTAAACATAAATAAAAATAAAACCACAGCTCCAAACGATAGTATGGATCAATTTCACGAACATAATGTCAATCAAAAGAAGAAAAATACAAAAGACCAAATCATTCTTTTACATAAAGTTCAAAAGTGGCTGTTGGAAGTCAGCAAAATGTACACTTGGGCAGAAAAGTGGGGTTGGTGACTGGCTGGAGACACAGGGTAGATATCTGGAATAATGATAATGCTCTTTTTTTTTTGCTCTCATAGGGGTTACATGGTGCGTATACTACGCAGTTTTGTGTGTAAGTTAGTCTTCATCAAAAATGTAAAACTTAGATGCTAAGCAAAATTGGAATAAAATGTTAGTTTCCAAAATTTTTTCCTGGTTATCAATAAATAAATTCATGATTCATCTCTTTGTGATCTTCCTGTGGTTCCACCATTCTGTAGCTGCTGTTAACTTATATCTCCTGGCAAGGCTTTACTGACCTGTGCATGCTTCTTTCTCTCTCTTCCCAAGGATGAAAAAAATAAATATTTTCATAGTTTTATATCAACTTCAGAGGCAATACAAAGGATGAAATTTAGTTATTGCTTAAGGACAGGCTTCTTCTCTTTTTATGCAAAATTGAAGAGAAAGAACTATTTTAGAATGTCCATTTGGACTACTGCTCATGGTCAAAATGGAGTAACAGGGAGAGGATTCACCCTCTAGCCTGAAACAATTTAAAAAGGATAAAAGGAATAAAGGAAAGAATTAACAAAATGATGCTTTTAGACCTTAAGTATCAGGCAATACAGGACAGTGATCCTTAATGGTTGGGAAAAAATGAGGAAAGCTCATTGGTGGCCACAACTGGAGGGTTTTTGGGCTTCAGCACAGAGAAAGGAGAAACAAGGGGCAGCTGCTGCTTTTCCTGAAGGTTCTTAAGGCATTAAGGAAACACAGATGGGAGTTCAGGGAGGCCAAAGAGGTCGTCATTCACAAAGCAGAGTGATGGAAAGGAAAGAGCTGATCAGAGAGAGAGAGCATTGGAGATATTCAAAGGATCTTCCTCAAGTTTCAGCTGAATACTGATCAGTTCTGCATATAAAAAAAT